>VFFE01009170.1:311388-450621 GCA_008921705.1 Burhinus oedicnemus | reverse complement strand
GGTGGGAGCGGTGTGGGCAGGGGGGGGCCGTTCCCTTCCCTCGGCCCCGGCACCTCCGCGCCTGCTTCGGCTCCGCGTAGGTGGCTGAGGGCGAGGGGAAGGGCGGCACGGGCACAGCCGGCCCGTGTCCATCAGCAAAACTGTTGCATGCCGGAGCGGTGGCAAAATTCCTTCTTTTCCACATAGTCCTCCAGCATTGCCGGGAGCGCGACTCTGCCGAACGCGTCCATCACTAGGAGCTGCAGAGCACCTGGCTGGCCCGGGGTGCTCCGCGAAATGAGATTATTCGTCTTCTCGCACTGACAACCTCCGCTTTGCTTTGTGCAGTAACGCAGAGGGTGGTAAAGCTCCTTGTTTTGCAGCGAATATTACAAAATGAAAGTTGTTGCTTCTAGAAAGGAAACATTCCTGAGCGCGTTAGGTAATTGGTGACCTTGTACTGAAGAAGCACGGAGCCGCCACCTATGTTTCCTTTAAAAAAGCTTCACTTCCATTTCGAATTGGGAAAATTTGTCCAAGAACAATAGAGATCAATGGGGCAGCCTGACCATAAGCAGAGCGCTTTGCTGAGAAAGCAGCAGCTGAACACGGCATCTGTGGCTCTGAGAGAGGCCGTGAGGATGCAGGCACGAACTTCGGCAAGAATTTTAGCGGGTCACTTTTTCTTTTTTTACTGCTTACTTGCAGATCTAGGGAGCAGGTAGAGAGACTTGATTTCACCGTTTACCATTAGGAGGTGATTGGTACTATACGGCACAACATTTTAATACTGTTTTTCAAAGCCTTATTAATATAGTTGATGTGATTTTCGTCTTTGCCTTTTAATTAGTTTGTTTAGTTTATTATGGGCCTGATCCAGAAACGCGCTACTCATCATCTCCTGCCAGGTATGTAAGGGCCAAGGTCCATACTAAATCTGTGAAAACTGGGTGTCTAAATATCTTTCTAAAGAGGAATTGGGGTCTTTTAATCCATATTTGTAATCCTACTCTCAAACAGAGGTACCCAAATTCTGCAGGTGTCACACTTCTTTTTCTTAAAGTTTCCAAGACAAGTCCTACTCTGAGATGCTTCATAAATAGAAGTGTTTTAGCCTTGATCAGGCTGAGCAGCTTGGCTTCACTTTTATTTGAACTTTATTTTGGCTTGGACATCCAGACTAGCCTGAGATCCAGGAACTAAATTTACTTTCCCTCTCCTTACCACTGGATCAATCCAACAGGGATTCTCAGGGTATGGGGAACAGAGCAGAATCCCCATTAGGTGCAGCGCTGAAGCACAGAGATGTGCTCCAAATCAGGCAGGAACGTTCTGAGCCAAAGTCTCCCACAGCCAGTATGTGGGCTCTGCCCATGGAGCGCTTTAACCAGAAATGGAAATAGCAGTTTCACCAGTATCCTCTGCCGTGGCTCAAAATATAAGGGCAACTGCAGTTCCAAGAGCTGGTATAAGATGCTTTCAGGACAATAATCCCAGGAAGAGAGAAGTGCCTTCCAGTAGTGCTGAGTAAGGTGACTAAACCTCAGAAGATACAATTTCGAGTTGTATTCCTGCCCTCGGCTTTGGTTTGGTGGGTAGCTGCCATCAGAGCCCCGGAAGAGCGGTAACTCTTTTGGACCCCACTCCCAAATACCAGCCTCTGCCTGCTTCTCTCCAGCTGCAGGTTGTTTCATCAGCCGACCTTCCAAAACACTGTCATAGCCCCGATCTCACTCTGCTTCTCAATGTTTGGTTGTTTTATTTATTTTTTTTTTTCCCGAGGTGATGTTTTCACTGTAGATACCACTGTGCTCATTATGCAAATTATATTGCAACCTCGAAATTCTACTGGGATTTTGCAATGGAATTAAATGAAACAAGGCCCTAGGGAAAAAAAAAATTAATTAAGCTAGAATATTAAATGGAAATAGAGGTTGTTCATTGGGAAAGAGCCCTTTAAAATATTTGAGGATACTGCATCATTATTACTCAGAGATTAAATAATGATGATTAAGGAAAACAACACTGTAAACACCAAGGTGTTAAAAAGCGGAGCCAAAGAATGAAACGCTCCCGACAAAACCTGTCCCTATTTTGGTCCTAGCAGAAGGGGTATACTCGGCATCTCTTTCCATGTTCTATCGAAGAACGAGTGGAAGTGCAAATGCCCCACACAGTCAGGATCTTTGCACTTTAATCTGCAGAAGGTCATAAGCGTTCAGGGTCACTCCGTAAGCATGCTGTCAGCTTAGGGCGGTCAAAACAACGATGTACGTCTGGATTCGTTTTGAATCCTTGTTTTGCTTTTTCTCTCGTTCCTCTTTTTGCTGTTAAAAATCCCAAAGTTGTAATCTCAGGTGTCTCTTCGCTGTGCGCCGCTGCAATGTAGACATACCGGTTACCTGCGGCTCCGGAGAGGCTGAGTCATCAGCTGGGAATCAGCTGAATTCCCAGCACATGCCGGCATTTCTTTGGCTAAAACCCCCGGTGCTGGAGTTGGCCACTGAGCCACCTCTATACTCTTTGAGGTTTCCTCCACGGGGGAATCCTTCGATGCTGGTTACGCAGGCTTTCCCGCCGCGCTCTCCTGGCAAGGCAGCCTGCGGCACAGCCAGAGCTATATTTGGCCCATTGTCTTTGTAACCCGTGGCAAATGCTGAAGGTGCACGCTGAGGGTCGTTAAATCAAGCCGCCGCAGGGAACGTGGGACGTGTTTGTTTTCCTTGCTTTCTGGATTTTCTCCAACTACAAACAAGCAACAGAGAAGCTCGTCGTAAAGCCCTGCCCATGAGACGTGAAGTGTGGTGGCTGTGTTTAAACTAGGTGTGAAGCAAATTTTTGCTCCACGGGTGAGCTATTTTTATCTTTTTTATAGTGTTGCACCTCTGTTGTACTTCTTAACACAGTCTACCCCCTGCCCCAACGTTTCTGTCTGGATTATATGTATTTTATAAACTTAGCAATGGCAATGAGTCAGTGCTTAAATTATCCCTGTATAAATCTTTAGTCCTTTTATCTTCTTCTTTCTACACTTGTGTGTTCAGAAAGACCCCTCTCTGGTATTGTTATTTTTCACATCCTAGAGACATGCTGTGTGAACGTCCACGTGTTATCTGACAGTGAGCGATAAAAAAAAACCAGGGGAAAAAAAAAAAAAAGCAGTCCTTCTATTCCACTCTCCCCAGCTTAGATGGATCCAACGTCACATGGAGGGGATCCAGGATGAGTCAGGGAGCAGTGCTGTGGTCCAAAATTCCAGTTTACATTACAGTTGGGAAGCAGCACTTAGCATCATGTGGATTTATTTTCTTTTAACGGGAACTCCAAAATAATTTATGGAAGTCATATAGCCTAATGGGCAGAACAGATAACAGTAAGCCAAGAAGAACCTGGATTCCCATCTGGGATGAATCATTGACTCAATTTGACTATCGGGGCGATGGGTGTGGTATTTAAGCACAGAACATTATACTGGCCTTAACTAAACCATTGCACTTCCCTGCAACATAACTGGGAAGTGTGATTGAGGTCCGGAGCTCTGCTGGTACCTAACAGCGTACCTAATAGTCAGCTTCACTCGTCAGACTAAAGACGGCACGTTAGAGGCATTTATTTGCAACCTTAATTTGCAGGACGATTCCTAAAGGCTTCAGGATATATATGGCTAAAGACAAATTCATGCTCTAGGACTTACGTGTACATGGAGACCTGTAGCTCGGGAGACCTTCTGCACGGCATGAATTTCACACTCTGTGTATTACTCAGCTTTCAGTAACACAGATCCTTTTCGTATATCTTTGCATATTTTTCTTCCTGTGTTCTTATAAACAGAAAGAAGAGTCGTGTGAGCTTTTTCTTTTAATGTGGTCAGTTTAAAAGCAAAACAAATATCCATAATTAAAGTCCCCAGTCTAGTTGGTCAGTGAATCAGGAGACTTGCAGGAAGCAGATGTCCTGCAGAAGAAGAGAGGCTCAAAAGTTCTGTAACATCTGAGCATACTCCAGTGATATACTGGGTTTTTGTTGTTGTTGTTGTTGTTTTCTTATTTATTTTTTTTCCAAGGGGATGGGGAGGAGAGAAATTACCGATTTTCCTGGAATGTCCCTGTCCAAAAATCCTGGAGACACTGCAGCCCTGACTCTGATCTCATCTTGCGTCAGCATAACGCAGGACTAAACGCACTGAAAACAGAAAGCCTAAGATTAACTGAAAATTATACAAAACTTAGGCTGTCATGAAATGAAGGACTTGCGCCTGTTCTCAGTCTATCTGTAGTTAGTGACTTCAAGGGACTTAAGCACATGTTTAAAGACAGACTGCTGTGTAAAATGCTCTCTTGAAAGAGGTACTTTCCTGAAGTCTAAATCTAGAGTCAGATCAAGTCTTTTAAAAGTTAAGTGCAGTCCTGAGGGCTGATGTGGCCAAATAGTCCAGCTTAATCTTGGCTAGAATTTTAACATTTTGAACAGCTAGATCTAACGGTATGTGCCTACCTAGCTTGTTATATTCCTCTGGAATTTATCAATGACACACTCCATATAATTGTGGTTAATTTTTTTTCCGTCTAAAATCCTTTTTTGGTTTTGCAAGGGAGAGACTGCAGAGGGGGAGTATGTAAAAAATTCTTTCTCAACCAAAAGCAAAAAGTTGATTTTTTTTTTTCCCCCTTCCACAATGAAGAATTAAAACAATGTCTGTTGCTTTCATGCTTAATGTCAGAATCTCGGCTCAAAAATAGTAAGAAGAAATATGATGAATTTTTCATATGGAACTTATTCCCTGTAATTTTTTAATGCACATATGTGAGGTTTTATGAAGACTTATACTAAAAGGCTTTAGAACAGTGTAATAAAGGAAAATGTTCATAACATCCTTTGGTATGAAGAGAGCTAAACAGCCACACTTTGAGAGAGGCAATAAAATGAAGGGCAATGACAAGGAGTGATAGACTGTCACAAATGCAGTTCATTTTCTCCAAGATTTACAGAAAGAACCAGCCTTGGCTGTAAGGTTCTCCGCACTATTTTTCTGACTTTCTCCATAATCTCTACCTTTGCGAGATGTAACGTTCCTATTCTCTGACTTCTGAAAGACACGTTCCGCCTGCATATAAAATACCGATCATTTACTTACTTTTATGATTAATTTTCTTTTTTAAGAAGGTGCCTGAAAACCTTTATTAAGGACAGAAATACATCTTCAAAGCTACAGTATATCCTACTAACAGGGTGATTGCATGTTACGTCTCAAGATCCATTGTTGCTTAACAGAAATCAGAGGAGACACAGGAACAAATTTGTCTGTCTTCCATATTTCTTAAAATCTTGTTTTTAGTAGGAAGCATGCATAAGATATGGATAGTCATGATTTACCATTTCTGTTTGTATAGTCACTAGTTGCAAACAGTAGACCTTTTGTCATTCAGAGACGTTCTCATTAATTTATTACCTATATTGCAGTAGCATCAAGAGGTCCCACCTAGAAATGAAAGTCCTCTTGTGTTTAGCACCGGTGATGTATCCAATTAAACAAAAAAACCAAAACCCACTTTCAACCATAGTGTAGGGCAAGAGCCAGCAAGTACAGAAGATAAAGAGATGTGGCTTCCTCAAGAAGACAAGTAACAAAACAAATTTGATTTCATAGAATAAACAGAGGTCTCAGCCTATTTTTCTGTTGTTGAATGATATAAGCATCATGGCAAAGTTGAATTTGTAATGGCATTATGAGATCCCCTATTGTGAAAGATAAATAGCAAATTTGGCCTAATGTCTCAATAAATTAATTAAATTGAATTAACCTGACTTTTAGTTCCTGTGACCTCTTTAGTTTAGCAGATTAATTTCTGAACAATGCAGCTTCAAAGAATCCACTTTATTCTGGGGAGGTATACTATAAGGAAGTTAGAGGATTTTCTAGAGGCACAATGTCTGCACATAAGCAAATCTGGAATTCTTGGATCCATTGAGCCATGTAATATTTTGAGTCAGAGACTCTAAGCCTTTGTGTTTCAACTGGAGCAGAACTCTTGTCTTCAAAAGAAAGAAAAAAAAAATCTGCTAGAAATACTACGCAGAAACACAAACTTACCAAGAAGGAGAAAACATAATTCAGGTTTTCTTCATCTAGGGAGCAGGATACCAATTTCTACCTGATCTTCATGTGTCTCAGCACATTAATAGTGGAGACAGTTGGAGTCATCCAGTTTGCTATCTAAGAGAAAAATATTTTAAGTCATGAATTTGCAGAAACAGGTCAATTGAAAGGAACAGCAATCCAAGCATAAAGGGTGAGATAATAAAAGCAGATATCTTTATTACCTCTATCCCCTTCCTAAAGCCAAAATGTAATTCCATTTTTTTGTAAGGAGTTTTTTTGTCAATGGATCTTTAAATCTGCATGTCTTCATTTTGGAGTTTAACAAACTACTTGCTGATTGGGTCCTGCAAAATTAGTCTTGCGTGAGGGGTTTCATAATTATCATTTTAATGTCAGAAAAACCACTCACGGATAGGTGGGTTTAATTTAGCACAAGCCACTGGGCAGGTCCCATTAATGTGCTGTAGTCCGGAGCCGAGGGACAAACTTCTGCTGCAGCTTGTCGATAAAACTGCTGCACCCAGGACGTGGACAGTGTCCATGGGAATGACGGTAGCACACAACAGTTGTTGTGTTCCCAGAAAACCAAGATGTGTCTTCAGCTGGTGTAGATTAGAGATGCGAAACTGCAATTAGCGGAGTGATTTGTAATAACTAAGGGCAGTTCTAGATGTTTCAAAGAAATGAGCAGCTCTAAAACTGAAGCAGGGAAGCGGAGACTTAGGTTAGCGCTGTACACGGAAAACATCTGGGGAGAAGAGTTGTAAAGAGAAGCTAGAGACTAAAGTACCAAGCAAGTGCTATTGCTTCTTGTGCACTAACTAGGTGATTGTGGTGGGATCCCCAAAGGTCACAAGTCACGAGGAAAGGCTGTGTACGCCAGCCTGCGGAAATTTAGGAGGAACACTCTGCAGCTTAGGCCCTGAGCTGCAGATTTAAGCACCTGAATTCCTTTGGGATCCGCAGCCAGGACCTCTCCCAGCAGATAGGTATCTACGGATGGTCAGTCTTTTCCTTGTGTCAGAATTTAAAATAAAATAAAAAATAAAATAAATTAAAAAAAAATAATCTCTAGGATATATTTCAGCGGTTCAGGTGCCTGCTCTTGCCTGAGGTGACCTGGAAGCGCAGTTCTTCAGGCGCGTGGCTGAGCGGTGGTGTTGCTGGTGCTTGGGAGCGTGGATTTCTCATCCACCACCGTTCCACTTCGTTGCGAGTGCTCTGTTGTCAAAGGCTCAACAGAAAGGGACTATGGCTTGGCGTGGTTAGAGCATCCTCTTTCAGGGATAAGGTTTCTGATACTGGACCTGCTCCAATTAATGTTTTGTTAGCAGTGTTGATATTTCCTATTTGATACTGAACTACACTATGGAATTAATCTGTAGGAGTCCAATCCTACCTGTTCTTGAAGGAGTGCACTAACCTTGGGGCTGCTGGATGAAAGGTGTTGGGAGAGGCAGATCTTCAGGTTTCTGTTCGTGAGAGAACCGGGCATGCTTGGAGCTGGTCCTGGCTTTGCCAGTAAGGTGGGCAGAGCAATGCCTGCTTTTGAGCACCACAGCACTGAGCAGTTTGGAATAATCCTGACTTTGTTGTGTGGGCACCCAATGGCCCAGGTGCCGTGGGGGGCATGTTGTTAAGCGGGTTTGGCTACAGCAAAGCCTGGTGAGAGCAGAAGACAGGTTTTATACTGGTCTCTGAACCTGGCTGACTGAAGAGGCAGTTAAGATCATAAATCTCTGTTATTTATCTAATCTTTTGGCTAAAACAATTTTAATAGACAAGGATGCTTTACATAACTACTGCCTGAATCATTGTGGTCTGTTGATCTGATGTCTTCTACAGTATATAATGTTGTCAGAACTGAGGTTTTCTCAGACCTGATGAAATCCAAGGTGTTTATTTTAAGACTCAATTTATTTTGTAAATTGACTCAAAGTTTTAAAGGCTTTAAGGAAAATCTGACTGTATGTAATTTTTGGAACCTCAATCGCATCTAATAGAGGAAAAAGTGAGAGAATTGATGCACCTAAGAGAGTTACTAACGTTATTCAGGCTTAAGTGTCTTTTAGAATGCCTTTCTAGAAGAAAAGGTGCATTTACCTCTGCTGCTCTGTGCTGTCTGTCTTTTTAAGATGAGTGTCCTGGGTAATACTGCTTGCAGCGTGCAGATTTGTTCTGAAGTTATGACTCGGTGTTTATAGTCCTCTAGTGACATCTACAAAAAGTAGACATATATTATCTCATAAAGCTGCCTCAGCTTGAAAAAAGGAAAAAATTACTCTATGGCAAAGAAATATCTTTCCCAATATAACACCCTGACAACCTGTGCACCTTTCAGTGAAATTAAGGGAGTTTTCACATAGGAAGATTTTCCACCTTTAGATAAAATCATTATAGCCTGCTTAGGCTGAAGATTGATTAAACTTACAAAATAAAATATGTGTGAAGGTGGAAATGGTAGACTGATATTCTTACGGTATCCCTCTGAAAATTCATATGTCTGTTTTTGTGGGGTTTTTTCCTAGAAATTTACACTTTTAAGTACAGATCAATTATTATGCTGCCTGAAGCACCTGTGTCCTTTGCTTCTTGTGACTTTGCTACAGCTCATTGCTTTCCTAAATGGCAACACGAGCACCATTATGAAACTCATAACACATACATTGATCTCCTTGATGGTGATAAAATCAAATCCTGGCTACCTGGTGATAGATAAATTATTATGCTTTGGAAGGGTTGGGTTTTTTCTCAATTTGTTGCCACTGTACACTGATGTGTAAGGATGAAGAATAAATACTTAGGCATAAAACACTGCTGAAAGCTCCAGTGCCAATTTCTGTACCTTTTCACAGCCTGACAGAAAAGCAGGAGGTACGTGTAGCAAACAGTGCAGGGAGTTTGTCTGTCTTCATCCCAAACATCTGGTTTCAAAGCGTGAAGAAAAAAAAAAGCAGAATGAAATTGTCATATTCAGTTTAACACCCAAGGTGAGATTCTGTGTGGTTTATCCCTGTTTTTTCCATTGTGCTGGGTCTGCGTTGGCTGCCAGCGTGTTCTATGGCACAAGGGTTTAGTCTCTCCTAGCTGGAATTGCCCATCCATTGCAGCAGTTCTCCAGATGTTTCAAGGCACAGGACAAGCTGCTCCTGCCTCCAAACTTTTCTCTCCTCCGAAATTTCATCTCCTTCCTACCATTTAACTCTCTCCTGCTTTTGTAAAAACTTCAGGCACAGTTATCCGTATCCTGTCAATTCCCAGAAATGGTCCTGACATGATGAAAATACCTCACTCCCTAGGGATATTCTACTCAGTAGCAATTTTGCATTTCAGGTGTTAAGCTGTTAAAGGGGGAGAATTCAGACAGATTTCAGGTCTTGTGTCAGGTTTTCATGACAACGGTAAAAGCGCCGTTGTTTATGATTGCATGTACGCCACCGATACCACAGGCACAGCTGCTCTGCAGTTGGTCGGTGCTGAAATATGGATAGTAATTTTCTTAGTAAAGATGGGCTTTATTTCTATTTTTATCGTAGGTTATCACCCTGCTTTAAGGATAATAAAATCTGCTCTAATGAATGCTATTAAAAAAAAAAAAAAGAACTTTCCATCCTTTCTGTCCTTTCCTTCCTTCCTTTCCCTGCAAACAAGGTAAATGCCTCTAAAGTGATATGAGAGCAGCATTTTGGAATGTGTTTGGATTCATTGTGGGTTTTTTTCCAGCCAGGAATTCACATGACACAACGGGAAGTGGGATCTAACACCTCCAAGATAAGCAATTAGACAATCTATAAAGCGCTACACTCATCTCCATAAGTGAAATTGTATGTAAGGCCAGAGCAACTGGGACACAGCGGCTTTGAATATAAGTAGTGTTTTTATCTTTGGTGCAAGCGTCAGCAGAGGTTACACCGGTCTGTTGTGGTGGCCCTGGGGGAATCTCACAAGGCCTTGCAGTAGGCACTGTACTGTCTGTTTTCATTCTTTTCTCAACCAAATAGCGTTTTGATGCTTGGAAGGCGTGACCCTTTTTAAATTGTGTTGTCTCTCTTCATTCTTCTTTGGGCCACACGGGAGAAGAGGTGTGAGCACAAGTGGTTAGAAGAGCTGAAAAGGTGCTGGCGGAGGATGGAGAAATTAATGATTGACACTGTGGAAACAGTTTGTTCTGTAGAGCCACCAAGACTGTGTGGGCACTATGTTCAGATGGATCCAGGATCCTCAGTCAATATCTCCAGTGTTTTCTCCTAGAAGATCAGTAGCTTTTTTCCAACTAGTTTTATTAGATCCCACCTATGGGATCCAGTTTGAGCTACAAATATGTTATGTTATGGAAAGCTTCCCAGGCTTAGCCTGTGTGTGCCACCGCTCAGAAAGAAAACCCAGCTATACTGTGGAGGCAGCAGCAATTGCTCAGAGCTCTTTATGGATGTGTTCAAGTTGAAGATGTGACCTCAGTCCCATGGGTGTCTTTTCTTGTGTAGCTGTCATTTCCACCTCCTGCTTTTCTGTTAGGCTGGGAGAAAGTCCCAAAATAGGCATGTGGGGTTTTGGCAGTGTTTGTTTGCTGCCCAAGTACTTATTCTTCATTCCCTACAGAGATATGGTGGTGCGTGGGATTCTCTGGTTTGTGTAAATCTTCGAAGTAACATGTTCCTCTTGTGGTTCACAAGACATAGGTTGGAAACCCTGACACAGAACAAACCTGTTTCTTTGTTCTGAAGCTTGGTGATTGGGCAAAACTTTCTCATTTTGGTGTAGGAGTTTTATCTTGTTCAATTTCAGAAGATGGACAAGGCAATTCAATGGAAGAATTGCAGTCTCGTTTTCTTGATGTCCCCAGAAACTGAATCTTATTTGGACAACAAGCACTAGTCGATAAACAAGCTACTGGATTCAGTCTAAGTGTACCTGTGTCTGTGGTCTGTTTAATACAGGAGTTGATCAAATGTGCCTCTAATAAACTGAAGTCTGGAAAACCTTTTACAATTATTTAAACATCTTTCTTGAAAGATGCATGATACTTTACCTGTATGTTTCCCACAAGCTGTCCATACTCTGTGCTAATAGTTTCTGAAAACAGAACATGGATAGGCTTTGATGACAATTCGAAGTTGATACAGGATTGTTTTGATCAGTTAGAGATCATGGCTGCTCTTCTAGAAGGGGAGAATTGCACTCGTGCAGTACCAGAAACAGGTTTTTATCTTGTCATTTGTTTGAATAGTGTGAGACTGTCACCTCTCTCTCCCTACAGAAACTTCCTTTTCTGTTTCACCTTACTGAGATAATTTCCAAAACAATATCAACACAGATGAAATGAATAGAACCTAGTTTATAAATTGACCCTTATTGTGACCCAGGTGCAAGTCCCAGGGAAGTCAGAGGACATGCTTAGCATTCAGCAGGTCTCTCCAAGATTATTCTGAGAAACACATATCACCCAATACTCAAGCCTGCTCTGGTCTGATAAGGTTTGTCTACATGCGGAAGTCAGCGTGCTGTTAAACTAGAATAACAGTGTGCCGCGTGGTATCTTCTTCACACTAACTCTCTGCATGACCAGTCGCAGGGTGTACGTCCTAAGGCTGCTTTCAAAGTGGAGTAAGCTGCTTTCTAATTAAAAGTCTCCTAATATACACTTCTGGTGTGACGTGATTGCAGAGCAGTCAGTATGCTGCTGGATCACATCTTACTGTGTCTGCGCTCTCATGTTGACATGCCCTAAGTATTTAAGGTCTTGGTCAATTATTTCTATAAGTGCAACAGAGAGTATCAGCACACTGTACTGTGATACAGAGTGCGCAGGTGCTACATGCCACAGTAGAAGTCTGTGCTTATTGAAGTGAATATAACATTTTCACTGATTTTAATGAAAGATCCAACTTATGCTTGTGTTCGTGTGTTTAATTGTATCATAGTACCACCTAAAGATCCAGCCTGGAATTTTGGCCTCATTGTGCTATTACTGTTAAGTTAACATCTAAGGAGAGCTTAGAGAAGAACAATAAAAATGAGAAGAAAGACTTTGAGTCAGGTTTTATTTATGAGGGAAAATAAAGGATCTGAGTGTGCATAGCTTGTTTGAGTTTGACAAAGAAGATGACATGACTGTAAATACTTCAAAAGTTTAATTCCAAAAACAGCAGAGGATTTGCTTAATGTTAAGGACATTCCAAAGGTTAGGACAGCAGCTCAGGAGACCTGGGGTTAATTCCATGACATACATCCTTAGGCAAGTCATTTCTGCTTAGATCCTAGCAAATTCCTAAAGGCACTCAGCTGCCACTTCTTTGTCTACATCATCGAGTGTTAGTCAGCTGAGACTGAAAACCACCTAATTTAAACAATTAACTTGCTAAATACCTTTGCGGGTCTGGATCTTGGCCTCTACCTGCCTCAGCTATATATGTCTGTCAATGGGTGAAAGCTTCCCTTTGTCATAGAAAGAGTGTGAGTATGATAGGTCTGGGAAGTATGGGTGTTCAGATGTTGTAACAGGGGAAGCCATGCAAGTATACTGAGTAGAAAAGCTAATTAAGATGGGATTTATTTCACTTGTCTGCAGTGTAAGGTGGTCACCTAATCTTTCTCTGTTTTCAGTACAGAGATGAGGTGCTCCAAAGGGCAACGGGCCCGATTTGGCGACAGTGTCTGAAATGTGGGATGAATTCACCCCAGCAGTGCCTGTCTCCACCCTCTCTGGAGGGAGCCAAGACAATGCCTGCATTTTAGATGGTTAAAATTAAGCAAGATAAATGTTATCTTAACAATAAAAGGATTAAATAAAATCAACTCAGCTTGATTTTAAGGGGGAAAAAAGTCTTTAATGAGTGTATTTGCTGAAACGTTCTTTTAAAAGAATTACAGAAACCACCTCAAAGAACTTGTGTTTTCCTCCTGCTATTTCTCATAAAATATTCAGGAAGTCTTTTATTAAAAACAAACTGCATGATAGAGCTCCCACTTCTCCTGTTTCCGTGAAGCAGTCGTTGTGCAGACTAGCAACATCCCAAAAGTGCTATGGTGCACGTACTGTTAATGAATGTTGTAGCCAGTAAGGCCTACGTGTCCCAAGTTACCTAATACTCCATTTGAAAAACTAGGCCTTAATAACTAAATGGGAGCTGAGCTCTTTTGGAAATCTACTCCTAATGGCTCTCGCTTTAATACAACAGCCTCATGCTAGTTGGAAATATTGTGTTACCTCTAGGTGGTAGCTACCTCCTTGAAAATGACTGATCCTCAGGGAGAACACAATTATGGGCACTGTGAGTTTAAGGAAAAAAAAAATAATGTGGGAAAATAAAGTTATTCATAGTAGAGCTGCAAAAATTCCGGGAGCTTCTATTAGAGCTGCTGGAGGTCCATGTGCAAAGCAGCTGCATGATGCTGGGGATCTGAGGAAAGGTTGAGCAATATAGACCCATGAGGAAGATGGAGATGACCTATCTGAGGTCCCTGCTAACCCATGCAATTGGACCAGTTCACATTTCAAAGAAAGATGAGCTTAATTACTTTATCCCGCTGTAGGCGTGACTTGATGCTGGAGTCTTCCCTTGTATTATTACATTCGTTACCCTGCGGGATGGCAATATCTCTGTGACTAGTTTACTCCTTTTGGTCTGCGCTCTTCAAAGAAAAGGCCTGCTTTCAGGCATTGTCCCTCTTGTTTTGGTAGCTCCCACCTCCAGACTCTCCCAGAGCTCATCTTCACGCAGCTGGACTCTTATTTCCCTCACGACTGCTTGTCACTTGCCTGCTTCGCCGGCTCTGCAGGGGAGGGAAGGAGAGAGCCCCTTTGCTATTCATCCCTCTGTCTTCTGGCTCATCTCTTGATGAGGAGGCAGGGATGAGTGAGCAATAAGTCACTTCAGGGACAGGGACCTCATGTCAGAGAGCCTGTGGCTACATACGATACTGGACTAGACTTATACTCGGGAATGTCTAAAATGTGCTGAATTTAGAAGAGCAAAATGTATTTGCAGGGGTTTATGTTTATTGCTTTTTCTTGACCTTGCAGACCCAACACCTACTGCTTTTGGAAATCAGAGACGCACTGTCCTAAGAACTTAGAGGGGGATTTAGGGTTTGCACAGAGGATCTAAATGTCATGGGGATTTTATCTGGATGTGGAGCAATCCTGACTCAGATCAGGACATGAAATAAGAACTACCTATTTGAAGCGGTGTATGTGGGTCACAAGGCTGTGAGCTTAAAAGCCCATCTTCAACCTGAGTGAGACTTAGTCAGTGAGTTAGATGGGAGATGCACCTCTTGCTGGTTCCCCAGAGAGCCTGGGTTTGAATTAGGCACTGTGTTCCTGGACACTGTAAGGACTCTTGGCTGTTCCTGCTGCAGAAACACACACACACACACACACATATATATATATATTTATATATTCTGCACTGTCAATGTGTAAGGGAGTAAAGGTGGAGATTACATGAATTGCACTGAGACCAGGTTCTTGCTGGGTTCCCTTGAAACCTCAAAGTCCTAATCCTTCTCATACGTGACTCCAAACCTGTGGATTCACATCATCTGCTTTAGGCCCTAATTCAGGCGCTCTGAATCATCCTCTGTAAGGACCTACCTCTTTCCTCTGGTTTACATCCTCTGAATCTCACCTGGATGCCTGATGTGGGCAGTGAAAGATGCTTCCAAGTGCCCCGTGCTTCAGACACACAGAGGATGATTCTGAGTATGAGTGCTTGTCCACAGGTCGCAGCAGGTTGTAAAACACAGTACAGAGGACAGAGAGAAAGCAGACAACAGTGACAGGAACACCACATTGCCTATATATAGCTAAGTAGCTGTTGTGCGCTGCCTGTTACTGTTATGAACAACTATCTCACTTTTTGCTCCCTCTCACTGTTTTATGCATCTGGTGTCATTCGTTATATACTTCGACTATAAGCTGCAAGGAGGAGAGGCTCTTGTATCCTTCATAGTATGTGCAGCACTATGGAGTCCTGCCCCTGACTGGGGCCTCTAGGCACTATCCCAGGATAAATAATACATAAAAATAGATCATCAGTGTAACATCCATCAAGAAAGCCATACAGAGACCTAAGCAGTGCTTTAGTATTGAATTGCTGTACTGTCTAATGTGGGGTTCATGCAATAGCTTGCTGTAGTTTTCTGAGTTAGAAGACAGATCATACAAAGCCCTACATCTATGGGCAATGTGCAGGGAGCTTGGGGGAAATCTGTAATTACTAGAATCGGGAAGTGTGCCAAAGATGATTTACAAGTACGGGGAAGAATGCATCTTTTGTGATGTTCAGGACTTTATCAGGTTTATTTTGGAAGCTTTCCAAGATTAATAGCAAAAAACAGCCAAAAATTTTGAAGTGAAGCAATCAGACCAAATTTCAACTTCAGCAATAGCTGCAATAGCCCAGGGGTTTGCAGCAGCTTCCTCTCTTTTGACGCAGCACTAATTGTTCATGTTGCACCAGGTAGGATCACATTAAGGAAAACGATTTATCTGAGTGATACGGACCGCTTTTGAGGTGTGCAAGGGCAATACACAAGAGAAATGGTTATTATTAATATTATCACCTGTATTACAGGCATTGTTGTAAGGTCCATCTGCACTCAGAGCCTCACTGGACTACACACAATGTACAAAGAGCAGCGTTAAAACTCCTCTGAAAAAAGTTAATGAGTATGTTTGAGAACGAAGATGTACGTCAGAAATGAGGTGTTACTGTTCTTATTCAGCTTGGAGTCATGAAGGTGTAGTGATTTGCTCTTGCATAGTTGTAGATAATTGTTCCTTGCAATCGATTTGATGGGATTGCTGAGGGAGGATTTGGAAGGTGAAAATGGACAAGTCCATGGTCATTGAGGGTTCATTTCTTGTGACAGCAAAGCATTGGACTTGTAGCACCAATTCTCAGATGCTTTTTGAGAGAAATTGATTATAGTTATAATTTTCGGGCCCTTGATCCACTTTCATTTTAAAGTTCCTTTTGTGCAAGTATCTTTCTATTTGACCCATGACTCCACCTGTTGGAGCTCCATGTTCATTGGGTAACCCTGAGTGAGGACTCCAAGGAGCAAGCTCTAAGTATCTCAACTCAAATGGTCATATAGTTTCTCTGTCTAACCAGCAGAGAGGGAGACACCTCCGTCTCCCATCGGAGAAGTCTGAAGTGGCTGGGAGTAATCAGCCCCTGAAGTGCCTGTTTCTCTGTAATGACTGTAAATGGAAACTAGATGAACTGACACCTAGTTTTCTGATGACTAAATTTAGGATGACAGAATCACAGTATTTCTTTAATTCATTTTGACGGCTTTTGCAGATGTGGGGTTATCAATGACAGCAAGAGCTTGGATAGCAGCATCTCTGACAGCAAACCCTGGTCCAAAATATTTAGTTCGCTTAGGTTGCAGTGCTTTGAGGCAGTAAGCTGGGGTGTATCTCTTAATTGTCAACACAGGAGCCTGTTTCAGTGCCAGAAGGTTCAGTCAAATAACCTCTGTGCTAGGTTTCTTTTTTCTTCTTTTTTCCTCTCTCCCGTTCATCTCTGGAAATACATGCTGTTGCGGACTTGGAGCAGAGGTAGCATCTCCAGTCTCTGCTGCTAAACCGGAATGGAATTCCATGCTGTTGGCTGCTGGAGCCGATCTCCCTCATTGTTCGCTGATGGTGCTGCAGGAGTGTATGGTATTTAGTATAGAAAAACCACATAGGATTTGATTTGCGATCATCACTGCCATGGCTGTTGAGCATCTGGGCGGCTGTTTGTCGAAGGGAGTATAACAGCTTGCTGCGTGCTTTTATGTCACATCACAAACGACATTAATAAGTAAATCATAGAGTATGTGATTGAAGAGACCAAGGCATTTCCCTTAACTTCAAAGAGTTGCATTTGGCCTATTTAATCCAGAATTGTGTCTACAGGCACAATATACACCTAGAGGAAAACAAAGACAAACATTCTTATTTATCTGCTTTCCGTAACACCTGTGTTAGCTTTTTATGGTTTAGCTGGAGCCATGGTGGACATTTTCCTGCTGTGCTTCTACCCAGGTTGGAAGAGGGGGACTTCTCTGTGGCATCATATAATTTATTTTTGTTAGCGTTTTGGAGGTCCAGCATCCCTGGAGGTGTAAGTGCTGAGAACCATGCAAGTCAGACTTCTGATTCTTTCTACATCAGACAAAGTGGTGGCTCCTGATTTTGGAGACTTCATACTAAACAAAGTCCTTCAGTTCTGCAGAAGACTTGATAAATGCATATAGGGAGACTAAGAGTCCTTGGTTTCCATAGATCCAAATAAAGCCATTAAAAGAAAAAGGTTTCTTTCATTGCTCTCAGGAAGGGTTAGGCAAATAACTTGAGCAGCAAGAGAAGAGGTGAGCAGTTGCTTCGTTCATGTCATTCACACTCACACATTGGGAAAAGAATTCCCAGCTCAAGAGTGGGCTCAAAATTAAAAGAGAAACATCCCCAAGGCTTTTGGAATAGGAAAAAGAAAAGAAGCTGCAGAAGCTCAACTCTCATGAATTGTTAAAACAAAACAAACAGCTGGATGGCAGAAGGGCTGTTCTTTGCCATAAAACATTTCCTGAAACTCTTTCTTCCAAGTTCCATGCTGATTATTTATTTGTTTTAGTTTTTCTTTCTCATGAATTGATTTGATTAAAAAAAAATTAGGCATCTCATCTTCTGAATATGATGAGAGGATGCTAGCAATAATTTTGCTAGTTTCTTAAGTGCGATCAGTTATTAATCCCTTCTTCTGAGCATATGGTGGAAGAGAGCAAGGGATCCATCACATATCCTTCTTTGTCTGTAACCCTTTGTGATCTTAAAAGTTAATTTCCTATTTCCACTCTCATTTCATCATGAGCCTTCTGTCCTCAGCCCTGCAGTTCCATTTCCAGCAAGTACAGCAGCACTGGACTTAAGGTGTTTAAAGTACATCAGCCAATGCTGACTGCAGCTGAGCGTGACTCTATGAACAGGTCCTCTGGCAGAAGGGAAGGAGTGGTGACATTGGCATGAGGGCCATGACAAGTACTGGAGGTCAGTAGTGCCCCCCTGTCGCGGTGCTGCCTGCATGGCTTTTATTGCCTCTCTTTTTTTTTTGAAGTCTGTATCTCATGGAAGGTGAACTAAAAACGTCCGTGGAGAAGTTGGTGAACTTCTACTCTGAAAGCATACCCCTGAGCAGGATCTTGTAGGAGGACACTTGTGTGCACTCTAGTGGTTATCAGCTGTTTGCTGTTTTTTTCCAAGTTTGTCAAAGCTTTTCTGAAAACAGAGTTTCAGTGATCACAAAAACCAGCTGATGTTTTAGCCTAGCACTGCCTTTTTTAAAACTAGAGTTACGTTTTGAAAATTTCCCCTGTAATTTATCTGCCCACACCTTCACAAAACCTAGAACCCCCATCCCTTTTTAATTTCTACCTGATAGTCCTGTTAGCCCAATCCGGACGTCTGTATTTACACTGTTGGTATATTTTGCATGGTTTTGCCACGTCTTGTATTTTCCACAGAAATTACACAATGAAAGGCAGTACGTTGTAAGTGCCAAAACTTGATGGGATGCTTTGCTGGCTCTGTCACTGACCGCCTATCTTGCTCGGCTGATGGCGTTAGTGGCACGTTTCCCCTGTGGGTAGAGGGACTCCCGAGCAGACCGCGGGGGAGACAGATGGGTCACATCTGTATTCACAAGTTAAACAAGGCCAAAAGACAGCATTGGCCTGCATAACCCGCGATGTTTGTTGGCATGCTCACCAGACTGGTTTTTGCTCTTGTCAACTAGCACATTTCCAAACTGCCCGGTCATGAGCTGGGGGGACCCAGAGGGCTCCCAGGAGGCAATATAGATGAGACCACTCGGTTTTGAAGGGAATGAGGGTTTAGCGGTACGGACAAAAGTTGTGCCAGGCTGCTTTGTCTCAGGATCTGCAAACAGTGTCTGGCACATTTTATTTATTGATACAGCCTTAGACTCGGGGTCTGGAAGCTCAAGTCAGAGCTGCGCTGGGGGTGACTGTACCGTGTTCCGGTAATTACACAGGCTTTTCCTCCATCCATCTTTTGTTTGTTTTGTCTGCTTAGATGTAAGCTCATCAGGGAAGGTATTGACACTTGCTCTTTATTTGTAGAGTATTTAGTACCGTGTGGCCCTGACCTGCATAGATTTCAATGCAAATAAAGGCAGTTGAATCTGCTCTTGCCTGTTTTCTTGCAGCTTGCGATGTTTTCCATGGCTGTAACTGTACCGTTAAGGAAGGAACAAAGGGTAGCTACTTAAGAACTGTAAAACCTGCCTCACTTCATCCCTGGCTATTTAATTTTGTAGGCTTATGTCAGACCCTTAAGGTTAAAAATGTTTCTTTTCTTGTCTTGGCTTGAACAGCAAATGGAATGTTTCAAAGGAAAAAAAAAAAGAGTCCATACGACGCAGGCCAGAGTGATGCAGCCTTGCCTGTTTTTCTTGATCTGAAACACTGTATTAGCTGGAGCACAACATGGCCTGGCCGTCTCAGTTTCAATCCCATTTTTGGATGCAAAGTTGCACACCAAACAGGCGCAGAAGCGATAATTTGCTCATGAACGGGCGGATGTTTGCTCGTTTTTCTTTGCAGCATAGCATTTTCTTGGTTAGACTTTTCTTCATCCCTTCCTCCTCCATGAACGCCCCCAAAACTGCAGAGTGAATAGTTTTGGCTTTCAATGAGCAAAGCTCTGAGACGATAACAAGAAGCGGTGAATAAACTCTCCGTGTCTTACATGATACAGACTTGAACTCTGCTGAAGGGGCCGTACGCAGCGAGGTCAGGAGTGTGATGAAGTGTAAGTTTGGAAGGGGAATCTGCAGGAGAGACGGTATAACCCAGTGAGTGATAAGTGCTGACAGACTGGCACCCTGATGTTTGAAGTGCTTTCCCTGGCGGCAGAAGTATGTCTCTGATCCTGTCGTGTTATGGCCAGACTCGGGTCTGTTTTGAAAGCCTATACTTTCTTCACATGGAGACCCAGAAAGATTCAGGCTGAATGTATTTAACAGAACCCTGAATTTTGGGCCATGGTTAAAGATATGTTTTGTAGATTCGATATGGTCTTCCCAAAAGGCATTTGTAACAATAATCATAAGCATATGTCAGTACATTTACATTATTATTATTACGTGTTTACATTAATGTTTTTCTAATACTTCACCATTGTTACTGTGTTTAGTTCATAGAGAATAAAAGCATTAAGTTATGATTTCAAAAGAATGATAAAACAATAACACTGGGGAAGTTCAGTCATCTTCTAGTGCTTAACAAATTGGGAGCATTATTCAATCTGTCCAGGCAGGCTCTCGCACGGTTCCTGTTCTTCTCTGTTTCTTTCCTGTGGGTTTAGCTTGCGAGTGCTCCCAGTATGGCCACACAGGGAGAGAAACTGAAATACGTGAGTGAGACCCAGAGTGGGAGGCGGAAGATTAAGTGAAACGTCCTGGGACCTTCCAGGAGAAAGCTGCTCTGCTCTTTACCCAAACCTCAGTGACAGACGTAGTATCAGAAGCTAGGCACGGATGTTTGACTAATATGGGATCTTCAGAAACAGTGGTGATATGTTTTCAGTTCTTTGAATCCGTTTACTTCAGTTACATTTGCAATTTTATATATATAAACAGAAAAGAATTAGAAATTTTGTAAATAGAAAAGCTTGGGAGAGAGAAGAAGAAGAGATATTTCTATTTTTACCTTTAGTTTCTAGTCTAGGACTGGGACAAGTTCCCCATCGCATTTCCTGTATCTCCAGGACAGCAGTATTCTGTCACATTTTCAGAAGATTTCTGATACCTGATATGGCAATTCTATCATCTAGAATGGTTCTTCGACCACCACTGATCAGAACACGTCATTGCTTTGGAAGACAAGAGGAGGCAGGGACATAATCCTTATTAGTACACAGGGCTAATCAGGCCTCTCTTTAACCACTTGAATACAGAGGGTATATCTGCATAGATGATAGAAGAAAATACTGTTTTCATTTTGGTTAATAACAATAAAGCACTAACAGACATGTAGATATGTCAGTTTTCAGTGATTTGTAGTCGTGCTCCCCTCCATTGGAAACAGTGAGAAGTAATTTACAAGCGCTTTCATTATCAGCATCCCAAAGGATAACTGCACTTTCATTCCTTCCCACTCTCTAATGTATATGCACTAGGCTGCATTTTTTAACCATGCAATCGGAAAGCATGTGTTCCTCAGGACCTCTGGATCATTCCTGCAGAGGGAGGACACTGAGTGAGAAAGACACCAAGGAAATAAAAATGTTGTCTCATTATTTTTAAACGAGCTTGGTAAAACATTGCCTTTATTTTCCTTCCATTTCACAGACTTACTGCGCGAGGCAGGATCACGTTGTTTGCCATCACGTTCCAGCTGTTGCGCTGACATCTGTAACTTTTCAGTTCTTGGCCTTGTAATCGTCTCATTTCATTTATCATGGAATCCCTTTTGCGTAGCATGACATTTTCTCTCAGTTCCTCTCAAGTGAGAATACTGCCACAATAAGGACATGTACACCTAACATCGCTAATAGACTTTTCCTTTTTAGTAGCGGGAGGATAAGAGCCTGTTACACAGCCGTCGGAGGGATTCGTTCCTTTACCTCCTGCAGCAGAGGACCGTGCTCAGACATGTCAGGGTTTTGTGATGGTTCAGCAAATGCTGCTCAGTGTAGGGAGTGCTGCATTGTGTAGGGAGTAACCACATGTAGATCTGGAACTGGAGAAACAAAAGTAACTGTTCTAGTAATGTTTTCTGTTGGTTTTGGAAACGTATGTTTGGTCTCGGTATAGTCAAATAGATAAACAAGTGATAGCATAGACCTACATTTTTTCCTCTGGTAGAGGATCTGATACTTAACTGGAGCCAACAGAAGGTGCTAAGCAGCTCAGGTTGGTAATTTCACTTTCTGGTGGTTACGGTTTCTCTCTCTTGGTTACACATGGGGCTTCCAGTGACCAGGCTGCCGGCTTCTATTTGTCAGGTACCTGAATTGAATGGAGGTGAGTCTGAACCTTAGAGAGATTATAAAATATTTTTACACTAAATTTATTAAAGACAAGATCTACTTTCATTCAAATTATCTGAATGAATGTGCTCGCTAATTATTCTGTCAAAAGAATTCAGAACTGGAACTAGGATGATAAATTTAATATTTGTGTACTGGTGAACACAAGTATCGCTGATATTACAGCATCATGATGGTCATGATCCTTTTCTACCTAATTAGTGCAACCTCAGTGAAGTCAGTGGACACATGCCAACGTATCTCTTACTGATTACTCTCTGCGTTACTGACACAGCTCCATGGTGGAGACTTTGGTATAAATCTTTATTATAAATCTCTGCTTCTTTCACTACAAATGTGAAAACATTCAGTAAAATACAAGGAAGTTAATTGCTGGGAAAAGAATGAAGAAAGTAAATGAGAATGAATAATCAGATAATCACTATTTGCAACTCCAAGCTTTTCTAAGGTATTGATCGTCATGATTGAGGGAAAAAATTTGCATTTTCACATTATTATGTTTAGAAATTGCACGATCTCAAGAGGCTTAGAAGCTTTCAAAGATATTGAACATGAGTAATATTACCATGGGTAATAGGATTCTTGCCAATTTATATATTTGATCTAAGTAAAAATGTCTCTTCTTAGAAAAAGTAAATTCGCGTTCATCTTTAATGTCATGTATGGATTTTAGAAAGTGGAATCTCCAGTATTTATTTCTCTAAATTAGATTCAGTACAAAGCTTTCATGTTTACTTCTGCAACTGATTTGCTCAGGAGAATCAGTTTACCTGATGGTCACCTCTCGTGTTGTGAGACAGCTATACGCCTTTCTAGAGATCCAGTTCATCTCTCTGAAAACAGAATTAGGCTGTCAGTGTGCAGTTGTTTAAAATAAGCTCCACGCTTCACCGATGCGGTGGGTAAGATCATGACATAGTTTACAGATCTACCCAGGATTTTAGAAGGAATTCATAGGGATTCCTATGGGGCTTGACCTTGTTGACAGTGTTATTGACATAACTCATTTTCTTCTCTGTTGCACAATGGAAATCTAAAATTCAGCCTTCTTAAATAGTCTCATTGAGTTGTAGGAGGGTTACGGCTTCTTTCTTTTTTTTTTTTTAATTTAAATTTTATTTATTAACAAATACATTTTCCTATTAGGGGAATTTTCTGTGGACAGAAATGAACCAACTATTTGATATATCATGTGTGATTAAGAAATGTTTCAAGCTGAAGGTTCTGGAATAAATGTCCTACTTTTTCTTGGTGAGGAGGGTGAAAAGGAAAAAAATATGGGGGTAATTCTGTTTTTCATTAAGATGCTTCTGTTGTGACAATTGATACAACAATTATAAAAAGCTTTATAGGAACTGAAACTGAAAACTACAGTGCAGAGGTGATGTTGTTTCGCATTGTGACTCTTAGTTTATACTTTAGATTTTCTCGGTATTGCACAGCACAAATTTAGTGCACAGTTTAAAAAACAAATGGACTGCTAATCAATGACACTGCTTGTGTTTTTCTATTCTTTTGAGTGCTTCTGAAGAATCACAAACTATATTATGACCATTATTTTGCAACAAACTTTGTGCCTGTGTAATTTATCACTATTTTGCTGACTTTTTCCTTCTACATTAAAAAAGAATCATGGCCCTGCATTGAAAAATAAAAAGAAAAAAATTACATTTCAGATTATATTGGCTTAGTGTATTGAATGTGTTCCCAGAGATATGTCCCAGAATCTATCTTGTTCTGCAGTGATAGTTTATAATTAAACAACTTCTTCCCTGGAGGGACCTTGTTTTGGCTTTCTAAGAGTGAAAATGCAACGTGATAGATGTGTCTCTGTTTTTTTCGCCTCAGATGAATGGAACAAATGTCCAGATTCGCCTAAATTACTGCCAACATATAATCTTTAAAAATTAAAAAAAAAAAAAAGCTGTTTGTTTATTTGAAGGAATTCTGCCAGTATTTGAAAGCAACATAAATGCAAGAACAAATAGTTGTTTAATTAATTTAAAGAACTAGTATTGTATTTATTGGCCTATTGTTTGTGCTAAATTGAGCTGTTGTCATGACATTAGTCTTCTTAATACAACACACAAATATGCAGTTAATATCCTGAGGATTTTTACAAAAAGATGTTGCCTTGTTAGATGTCTTTCAGAACTGGCTTTGTTGTGACAGTTGTGTTAGATTGTCTTTTGTTTGGGTATCGTTCCTGTAGTCAGCTCACACAGGGTAATCAGCTCAGCCTTTTTCCACTTCTAACTCTATTAAATCTGTTTTACCAAGTCTGAAGTGTTCCTCCCTCCCCCCGTGCTCCTTTTGCAGGTGCTCTTCACAGAGATGCTCTGCAGCTTCCCAGCGGTGGCACTGGGCAAAGTCCAGACCAACAGGGCTGAACAGGGCTGTCAGAGGGGTAAATCAAGGTCCACAGTTTGGCTGATTGGTTTTTGTGAGGACACGTGAGCTCAATCCCTCACTAACGCATGAGTTCCCAGCCTTGGCTATGGCTGATAGCACGTAACCATTGGAAAGGCAACATTGCCTTTTGGCCCCCCTCTGAAAGCTCTGCTTTTATTTTGAATGCTCCAACTAGTGGAATTAATGCGTGAGGGTTTTACAGGCAACGTCCTGCCTGAAACCACATGTTGGACAAGGCTGAACTAGAAGATACACTCAGGGTCGGGGTTAGTCTGCCTCACAGGAACGGAGGAGAGCAGTTGTTGCAGAGTTTCAGAATTTTCTGTCCTCCAGCTTGGATATCAGACTGGGCCAGATCCCAGCAACTGTATCGTTTAGCTCATTACTTGTATCTACTGAATTTTTAAAATTAGAACAGGTTTTTGAGAGTGACCAACCTCCTTCAGTTAGGTTTTTTTGTTTGTCTGTCTTTGGATGTACCAGGGAGTCATAGCTAACTATCTTGCAGCAGTAGCTTTCTAAATTGAACACCAGAATTAGGTGCTTAACATGAGCATTGAGGTTTTGGGTGTCCTGTGATTGAGTTTAACAGTCTCCTTGAATAACACGATCTATACACGTTCCCATTCAACTTTTGCTATTCGAACAACGGATAATTTCTGTTTCATATAGGTCTTCCTACACTTTTGAGAGGAAGACTACTGAGAGGCAATAATCCCTCCCATGCTGATCGCCGTGGTATCCCTGTCTTAGGCTTGCCCCAGTCCAGCTTGACACAGCTGGATACAGATGCAGTGGTGGTTTGGGGCAGCACTTGTGGGAACAGGTGGTGGCCCCCAGTTTGCCGAGGAGGCCTCATCCTCTCTTACTCTTATCTACCCTTCACCCCCCCCAGCTCTCTACCACTGATGGCCCCAGCTGCCCCTCCGACCTGGGCTCGCCCTTTGCGATGGCGCATGGCTGTTTTACGGCCAGCCTCGCTCGGGTCCCTGTCCTTCTCACTGGCTTCCTCCCACCGCCGAGGTTGTCCCTGGCAAAGGACAGCATTGTTTCCCAGTCTGGTTTCTGAGATTTCTCACTGTGCCTCCTGCCCCCCGAGTTAAGCAATTGCCGTGGCTCGGCATGCTGAACTCTGCATGACCAGTTTGAGGGATTTCTCAACTGCGGCGTCCTGCGGTACGGCACCAGAGCCTGCCTCCAATTAGCTCAGGAGCACAATTCCAGACACATGTGTTTGGTTCAGCAAATGTTATTTGTTTGTTGGGTGATGATGTTTTTCTAAGCTTATGCTTTATTCATAGCATGAGTGACATTTCTGCAAGAGGTGGTGATGTGTCTCTCGGTCTTAGTTTTTTCCTGGTTTTGGAAATATACATCAAACAGCTATAGCACTGCACATTAGATGACTTATGTATGAGTAAAATTGCAGTGATAACCAAGGACTTATACATTAAATTAAACAAATACAGTCACTAGGTTTTAAAAACAATATGGCATTACCATGATGAAAGAAATACTTTTGATTCAAGGATGGAATAGATTTCAGGTTTAAATTTAATTTTATATTACTATTTTGTGATTATCATTGCTGGATTGCTCATGGGATTTAAATGCACACCTTTTAAAATGAAATGTAGAAATATGAATATTTTAACAATTCATTTCAAGATCACTAGGTACATTATTACCTCACCTACAAGACAATTTCATATTTGCTTTGATCCTCTTTGATCTAAAACAGATAGCAACCAGCCTTCAGTAGTGTCTCTTCATAACATTTCTTTTTCAATATTCCCATGCCTGGGACTAAATTACTTCCACTGAAGATGTTCAGTGGCCCAAATGACATTATTTGAATTCTGAATTTGTTGGATCTCTCTTACTGGTTTTTCTCTTGGCCTGTTTTCAGATGAATAATGTGAGAGTAGATAAGCTTCAGGAAAAAAACCCAAAAGAAGTATATTTCAGCATGTTAGCCCAATAATACTATTATGCAGCGTCGAAAGAATAAAGCTATGTGTTTCTCCAGTGCCCTGAGAAGAATACCTTTTTTGAACCCTTGCCTCTCAGAGATTTATATTCTTCTGGGAATGTAAGTGATACCAAGGGCAGCAGCTTTTCAGTGCAGCTGTAGTTATCATTAAAAGAGATAAGTATTTGAAGGAATTTGGATATCTCAGCCATGCTTTGATATCAAAGGTTTCTTGTGTGAAATACAGAACTATGCCAACAAAAATATAGATGACCATTGATTGCTACTTTCTGCTTCATAAAAAACCCCAACCTCTAAGATGTATTCTATTTTTAATATTTCAGAAATAAGATCATAATAAGCTGGAAACTCAGTCGAGTGCTGTGAATCACAATAATTCCCTATAGAACAAGGCATACATGTATGTATGCCTATATCTGAGTATGCACAAGTTGCTTTTCCGTGAATCTTGCATTATTTATATCCTTAGACTATTATGGCTATAACAATGTTACGATGTCACCATCATGAAGTTCTAGACATTCATAACGCTAACTAACATACAGGGGTACCCCACCACCTCTCCTTCCTTGCCTATCCCTTCTGAAGGGTTTATAGCCATCCATCGCAGAACTCCACTTGTGCGAGTCATCCCACCATGTTTCCGTGACGGCAACTGCATCATAGTTTTCCTGCTGCACAATGGCTTCCACCTCCTCCTGTTTGCTGCCCATGCTGCGTGCGTTAGTGTAGAAGCATTTCAGTTGCACTATTGGAGGGACACTGAGGTGCTGGAGCGTGTCCAGAGAAGGGTAACAAAGCTGGTGAGAGGTCTGGAGAACATGTCTTATGAGGAGCGGCTGAAGGAATTAGGATTGTTTAGTCTGGAGAAGAGAGGGCCGAGGGGAGACCTTATTGCTCTCTACAACTCCCTGAAAGGAGGTTATAGTGAGATGGGTGCTGGTCTCTTCTCCCAAGTAACTAGCGATAGGACAAGAGGAAACGGGTTCAAGTTGCACCAGGGGAGGTTTAGGCTGCACATTAAGAAAAATTTTTTCATGGAAAGAGTTATCAAACATTGGAACAGGCTGCCCAGGGAGGTGGGTGAGTCCCCATCCCTAGATGTCTTTAAAAGTTGTGTAGCTGTGGTGCTTAGAGACATGGTTTAATGGCAGACCTGGTGGAGTAGGGTCAATGGTTGGACTAGATGATCTTAAAGGTCTTTTCCAACCTAAATGATTCTATGATTCTATGATTGTGTGAATCACTTTAAAACTGCTTTTACACTGGCAACCAGAAGTTTGGATCAAACACATTGGAAGAAATACAGAAAATTGGGCATTTCTGAGATTCTAGAATCTGCATACTACAAAGCAGTACAGTGTATATTTTCTGTTTGTATTTAACTTTCCTTGCCTAGTAATATGAAATTATAGAAAAATAAGATTTTTACATAAAGTCTAAAAGCCTAGAAAATTAATGAATAGATTGAAATACTGCCTTCAGCTTTCACAGATTTCATTGAGAAGTGAAGAGTCAGCACACCGAAGAAGGTGTTCAATAGCCTCTGCAGGACTGACCAAAGCAATGAAATCTGTGTCCTGCGTACATGATGAAACATTAAAACATAGCTGAAAGAAAGCTAATGTTATATTGAGAGGTTCCATGTTCATTGTAACTCCTGAATCATCTATTAGATTTTCTTTTTTTTATAATTTAAACTTGCTTTTGCCAAATATCAGTCTCAGAACTTTGCACCCTGCGCTTTGACAAGAGGCAGTTGTGTAAAAGTGGTGGGAAGCAAACCTGTAGCAGTATCCTTTCTCCTTTTGCCATTCTCCCAAAACAAAACTTGGAGACCCTCTCAAGCCATTTGCCATCATTTACTAACAATCTACACCCTATATCTACATTTTTTAAAATTTGGTTTTGAATCATATTCAACCAAGTCTGCTATCCAGCCATTATTCATCTAAGAAACAATGCAACCTAACTCCATTGTGTTTTTCCTATTGCAAAACTTTGTCTGTCTTTTTTTAAAAAAAATATTATTTTCTTTTTCTGAAGGCAGAATGGATTCAGACAGAGTACCTGCCAAACTTGGAGAGATTTCAGACATAGGTTCCAGCTTTTACCAGACTCTAGTGCTTTATGGATCTAGATTCAGGAATTCTAACTTTGAACATTTTTTAGGCGTTTAATATTTGGGAGTCAAAAGTCATATTGGCATGGAGAAAAATATAGAAATGCAGTTTATAAGCCCATGAAAGAACGCCGTTGCATTACCTCTGCTTAACAAGTTATTGCACATCAGCTGAAGTACTGTAATTGTCTGTCCATGCACTTGAGCTTGCCCAGAGTGAGGTAAACATCCATGTGCTCCAGGGATTACTCATTAAATGAAGAATTATGTTTTAGTACTAAGAAGTCTCTGCTGTCCTTCCATTATTTTCTACTTTAAAGACAAATTTACTCTGCATAAGGGTAATTTTAATTATGTGGTTTGCTGTGTGTGTGTTGGCTATTTTTCAATTGCCCATGCAGACTGTAGACAAACATATACATATGTGTGCACACAACATTTTCCCTGCTATAATTAGGTATTTCTGGCACTTCGCAATAGCAGAATCAAAGCCAAATTGCAGCTACCTTTGGAAAATATTAAAAGTAGCTGTAGCTGAAAAAGGAGGTGTAACTTTTCTGATTTAAAATGTAATGAGGATTTTTTTTCAGAAAGTGTAATGTTTTCCGTCATCGTTTTAATGTTAGTTTTTGATAAAGTCATGGAAACAGCTCTGAAACTCACTAGGCAATGACAGAAATGTCATTGCTTTGTTGTGCTTCTCTGCAGATATTAACTTAACTTGAAACTTGACTTTTGATAGATATAATCAAAAAACCTAAATAACTTTTAATTCTAAATAAGTAAATATAACTAATTTGATCCTTTGGAATAATTACAGTTTATGATAGCGAGCTGAAAACATTGTCCCTGTAAAAGGAAAGGAACTTTCTCCTATAGGGCTCACGGTAGCATTTCTGAGATGTAACCCATTTGGATATTTACTACCCTCCATGATTCACTACAAGCGATATTGCTCAAGAAGCTGTATTCTGTCAGTCCCTTAAATTAAGGATTATGTATGTATGAAGTATGGGGTATATAAAGTACAACTGGTTTTTACTATTTATATTTTTCTACTGATCCATTAGAATATAACAAACGCAGATGAGGAATCCCTTTCGCGAGCTGTAAATTTCAAGTTCTGACCTACTGACTTCATGTGAGTGAAAATTCTCCAGTGGGAGTAAGGTGTTCATCAAGTCTTAACATAAAGTCCAGGAGTCAAGGAAACGCCTGACTGGAATAAACAAGTAGCTCATCCAGTCTGCCATTCTGACACCAAGAGTGGGTAAGACCAGATGTTTCAATGGAAGACATAAATCTTCACAATTTTACTGTTCTAAATTGCAAGATGATGTTTCTTACAGCACTCACACCTTGAAACGTGAAGATTAATAGAGCTTATAACTGTTTTTCTACATTGTCGGTATATAGCGTAAGTCTTAAAATAAATTTCTTAAATTATATATCCTAACAATTTTAACAACACAAGAATTTAAGATATATTATCAACTTTTGCAAAAGTAAACCCCTTTTATCATCCCTTTTATTTCATTTATAATGAGAGCAAAAGCTCCGGTTGTGGGAAAACCTGGCCATTTCAGTAAAGTAAAATTGAATTTTGCTGCAACTTGAGAGAGGCAGAGGGCCTCGTCAGGGAGTGAAGTGACAGAGCTACCCAACTCCTGGGTCCTGGGATGCTTTTTCCATCCTACCGCCTGGAGGTATTCACCAAGCATGACAAGTGGGAGCCCTTCTGCTACTGGTGTTGAGCCACTGTTGGCTATGAAACCCGGAGGGTTTCTCTTTCACTGATCTAAGCTGTGATTTTTGCCCCACCCATGTATTTGCCAACGCTGGCAAAAGGGTTTTGGTCGAATATTCAAAGCTGGTCCTGGATTCTGAGCAAAGATTTAGTCATGAAATGTTACGTCTCGTCTTGTGCAGTGGCCATAGCAAGAGATTTTCTTCAGCAGCAAATACTCATTGAAGCTGACCACTACTATCACTTTAATTTTCTCTGACCAATTTTCTCTTGATTTCCCAGCCACTCTCTGAGTCTATTATACAAAGTAAAGTAATGAGGTAGCATCCACAATGCCTCTAATGTTAAAATAGTTGAATGATCGCCACAACTCAGTCTGAATCTTCCCATTTTTATTGCCTGGTAGGATCTATTTTCTGGCTATTATGAAGATGGTGGTATATGAGGGGAAATTAATATGTTGTCCCATTGCATTGTTGGTTTTGGAAGTGGTTCTTCACACGTTGGGTAGCAGACATACAAAATTGTTTGCCAGATGGTGTTGCAGATGCAAGAATTTTACAAGGGCTCAAAGGGAGGCTGGACAAGTACTTGAAAGTGATATCTACTCGGGGGTTACAAAATAGACAGGCCACAATAGGCTCAGGAAATCTCCTGAGCTGAAAATAGATGGAGAGAAGGGGGAGCACTAAGGGTGGGGAGATATTATATATAAATGTTCTATTCTTATTCTTCCTTACACATACTGTTGAAAACAGACTAGTAGACTGGATGAGCCTTCGTTCTTGCCATTACAAACATTTTTATATTCTTATTTAAGTAAGGAGTTGTTGTGTGAGAGGATTTTTCTGGAACAGGAAATGAATGTTGAAGGTGGAGAAAACCCAGAACTGCTTAAATGTAGAAAATCACTAATGTGTTTTGTGATGCATATTGCTAAGAAAAGCAAATTGGGAGACAACTTTAATGTTTAAAGAAGCTCAAATGTGATTACTTTCTCAGTTACAGACTGCATAGATTTGCAGTCTTGCTTTTTTAGCTTTTCCATTTCATCTTATATTAATGCCAAGAATAGATTTGCATTGGTTTTTTGGTGGTTTCTCCTGGTAATTCTCCACATATATACAGAAGGCATTTGCTCATCTAGCTGCACATCCCCTGTGTCCTATGTGCTGCTTTCTGAACTTGTAGCCAAACTTAAGTACCATAACTTGCACTACGGTACACATATACTATTGATAAACAAAGAAACGATCGGCTGTAGCAACTATGTCTGCTAAAGATGTTCGTCTTTTTCAGAAAGGAGATCGTTATGTGGAACAATTAAAAGGGGCACGGTCAATTCGTAGTTCATGAGTCAATTCAGTGACTCATAATATTGGAATTTATTATGCACATAAGACATTTATTTTAATCTTGTGTTTTTTTCATTTGTCTCATCCTTTGTTAGGATTGGCCTTGCATGCTGGATTCTTATCTTTTTATTGTTTTGTGTTTTTTAATGTTTATACAAGCACTTCTGAAAAACAGGACTGTGGCTGAGGTGCCTTTAAAGGAATAGAAAAGCCCAGGTTTGAGTGGGCTTTTTGAATTGACGCACTCTGCGTGTCCTGACTGCCAGAGCTGGGTTGTAACTTGTAAGTGACACTGGAAACAGACTACTTATCATCCATAAAATTTAAATTTGCCTCTGGCAGAACTGTTGTTGCAAAAAAAGTTTTTTTAAAAAAAACGTTATGGTTATCAGCTTAATATGATGAGTATTAATGATGGTGAAAATTATAGCTGTCCTTACTCCCAAAATTGCTCTACTTAATATTAAGAAGAATAAAATTCGGCTGCAGTGTTTTTCTTTGCATATTTTAATGTTTTGACAGATGATATCAGCCACAGACTTGTATCAGCCATCTGAAATAACTGCTGATCATTGGAGTGATTACAACCCACAAGCTTATAGATACTCTGGAACCTGTCAAGAAAAAATGTTGTGAGAAGGTATTTTTCCAGAAAGTCCATCTGAAAGAAAAACTGCTTTTTGCCTCCTCCCAGTTTATTAATGGTGTGAGATGATACAGTTTAGCAATAATTTTCTTGGTACAAATTGTTAGTCATCTTTGTTCTTTTCAGATAATGCTTTCAGTGGGCTTTTTTCGTGTGTGTCATTAATGGCATTTCTGTCACCATATGTCTTAGCCATTCACAGATCTCCGGAATAATAAAACTCACGGTTTACATATATGATGTCTATGTTTTTCCTGGGTTCTGGAGAAACGTGACTATTCTCTGTGTCCTAGGAAGGGAGTTGTAAGACCTCACCCTGCGTTGCACATTACACAGAAGGAATTAGCAATGAGCTCTTTCTGTGCCTCAGGAGGAGCACAAGGCAGCTGTAGTGGGACTAAGGGTCTAGACAGCTGATCTCATTGAGGATGGAGGATGGCCAGCACAACAGAGAAAATGTTCGATAGCTTGTCAATTCATGACCCTGAGGTCTAAGAGACTTCCATTCCCTCAGACAAATGCTGATCCCCATTAATATGAATGGCTGAACTTCATTTGACATTAGTCAGTCCTGGGTCTGAGTGCAAGTACATTATTCCCTGTGCCATTAATGCAAGTCACATACCCCAGCTGAGCGGACCGGGGAAGCAGAGTTTCCAGTAGTCATTGTTTTGCTTTTGCAGTACTGTGTGAAGATGGTCAATAGGTTTATTCCTCTGTAAACGTGTGCCATGCTTGAGTATCTTCAAGATATGCGTTCCATTTTATAAAGCTCATTTTCACGCTTGTGCATGATATGCCACGTCAGGTAGCCCATTCAACTGGGCAGAAAGAAGCGTATCATGTTTAAGACAGTGGCATTGATAACTATTAATTAATATAATCTTATTCCACTCATTCACTTCAAGTCCTCCTAGGATGGCTATTGAGTGCATTTAGCATCAGGTTCCCCAGCTGTGAAACTGGAATAGTAGGAATACATTTCCTTTGCAAAGACTCAATAATGTATGTACTCATTACTATATATTTTAAATTGAACATATTGAAGGTATTATATAAGTTTTGAAAACCACATCTTATTTGTGTTTTATTCCTCTCTAGGCACAGGAATTTCAGTTTTGCATTGAAGATTAAAAAAAAAAATAAAAAATCAAGGATTAATTTGTCTAACAAGTTATCACCTGTCATTTTAGAGTTGGTTACTGTTTAGTTTGGTGAAGGACCCATGGACCAAGGTTCCTTTTGAACAGCCAATATCTAGTTTTTCTGATGATTTATTCCTAGTAGTTCTGTTTGTCTTGTGAAAAGAAAGTTCTGTTTTTCTTCTCCTTGTGAAGAAATTGCCCTTCACATGGTCTGTCCATGTAAGGCTTTTGTATAATGCATGCTCATTTAGTTAGTTGTTATATTTGTAAGCTCCAGCTGCAGCCATCACTCTCTAAATCTGTCATTGAAGGATTTTGTTTTAAATTCTGCCTGGCTTTGTTTTCAGATGTCTCTGAATTCCTCCCTGTGTTGAGTCACAGCTGTGAAAAGAGAAATCTACCTCTTTAATTCAAGGGGTCAGTGGTTTAAAAGCACTAAAGCCCAGTGGGGAATAGCTTAAGGAAGACAGTTAATCATGATGATCCCAAGGAGTTTCATAAACTTACATAGGGCTCATCGGACATGAAGAGTCCTGGATATCTTCAGGCCCTGGTTGCTTTGAGGGGTGCCTGTTTTACCAGGGAGTGGGATCCTTCATAGAACAAGCACCTGTGGTGGATGTTTGCCACCTGCTCAGCTGTGGCTATGGAAACACAACTTAATCTTCTCCACCACATCCCGTTTCTAGCTAAGCCAGCGTGGAGGCTTTCTAGTCATTTTTTCTCCCCACAACCTTGAGAAACATTTAATGTAGTAACTACAGTGGCTTCCACTTCTTGATCCAACTGAGGGATAACACACTGGCAGGAAGGAGTTGCTAATTTTGTCAGAAAAGAGAGGTCAGGCTGGAACACACGGTTGATATTTTGTCTTCTGAGTGACAGAACTCGTTGGCTTGGTTTGGGTGTCAGCAGTCCATCCAGCGGTGTTTCTCACCCACCTTCCTCTTCTAGTTCCAATGGGGGAATCCTGGAAGAAATCCCCTTTTTGTCTCGTCAGTGCAGACAAAAGCATTACTTCACATACAGTGTCAATAATCTTGGCACTTAGTTCTGTGTTTAGTTCTCGTGGGATGGGCAAACCAGGAGTGCATGGGTGAACAATATCTGGCAGCCTTGAGATATTGGATTAAGTTATACAGCTAATGCAGTGTCTGTACTTATTCTGTGTGGACTTCACTTGTCCTGTGCACACATTGCTATTCTTGATACAGGGATTTATGATCTGCTTGTGAATCAGCTCTTGAATTACTGCAGCTCTCAGACAGTTTCATAAAAGGAAAGCATTCCTGATTTCAGTCAGATTTTTTGAGCAGATCAGGTAGGCACTGCCCTCATCAGAAGAGTTCTTGGAAAGATAAGGATGATCACTAGAGAGTAGGAAAAGCCATTTGATGGCTGTCAGAGCCTTAAGTTGATCAGTGGAAAGGTGTTGGATGTTGCTGAAGACCTTCAGTGTGTGACCAAGTCCAGTTATTCCTCTGTCCATTAGCTGTTAAAAGAACTACTAGAAAAATTTATGTTGCAAGGGACATCAGGAGGTCTTATGGTCCCATTTGCAGCTCCAAGGATGGGTAACTTCAGCTTTGGATCAGACTGCTCAGAGCTATGTCCAGTTGAGTTTCAAATGTCTGCAAAGATGGAGAATCCACAGCTTCTCTGAGCCCCTATTCCAGTGTTGACCATCCTTGTAGGTAATGAAGCCTCAAGATCGAGACTGCTCATCATTTTAGGGGACAGGTGTCTACTGGGGAAAAGGAAATTAGAGGTGGTGTTTTACATTCTACCTTTTTTGTATTAATCCTCTGGTTCTGGCAACTCCCTGGTAACTAACTGGTTAACCATCTAAAAAGCTTTGCTGTTTTTCAGTTAAGTATTGATTCATCTGTGCACTCTGTGTCCTCACTTTGTCCTCACGAGACAAAGGAAAGTTATTGTGGTTTTAAACCAAAGTGGAAATAGTTCTGCGTTGAATGGAGGTGCTGATGCCTGAATTCTTGTTTTCTTTTTCAGCATGGCTGTTTCAGATTCCAGGAACTGTCATGCTAGCACCCTTCACAAAGCAGTTTAAAAATAGACCAGCAAAACAACTCTATTGCACCAGATATAAATTGATTTCTGCTGCAACACAAGCAGAAAGTTCTCTTAGGGTCTGATAGCAGCATGTTCTATCCCTTGAAAATGGTAAAGTTGGTGATCAATGAACACAGGACTGTTAAAGCTTTGATAACCTGTCAGCTGGACTCGCGCTGGCCACGCTTTACTTCTTACACAGCTCGGTGAAGTTCTTGTTAATGGAAAATGAAACTGTGATTGCTTGTAATTTTCTGCCAGTTTGCACAAGGGCTTAAATCAAGAGTAAAACACTGGAAGAAGTGGTATGTGAGTCACGAATCTTGACGCAGGAATCACAGCCAGCAGCGCGTAGTCCCTGGTGAGGAGGGTGGCCGGGTGACTAAGGCACTGCCTGGAGGTGGAGGGGATGTGGGTACTGGTCCTAACTGCTGCTGTGACCTTATGCAAGTGATGTCATCTCCTATGGTAACATTGACAAAAATCAATTAACTCATAATGACAAGGATAGAGGCATTAAAGCTTTTAAACTGCTGGGGTGCTGTGGTGATGAGTACCTGAGGGAAACCTGTCAAGAGGAATAGGTCCACATTAAGTTAGTGAATTGTGTAAGCTTACAAATGGGCTGTGATATGGTGGCTCGGCTGGTTCCCTGTCACACACCCTCCAAATGTAAATAAAATCAAACATTTAAAAAGACTAGGAAGAAAGCAAATGCGTTCAGCCTAACAATATAGTAACTGGGTTACTGTGCCAACACAGATCACTGCACTGCAGCGTACACGTTCATGTGTATAGCATTTCACATATCGGCTGCGCAAAATGTTGATCCAAAATTAGTTGGACAATGGATATAAAAACCCCTCCTCCAATAGAGTTCAAGTGCGTAGTCATGAATAATTAAATCAAAATTTGTTGGAAGTGTAAATTAAAATCCTTCCGGCATGCCTCTCCCTATACTGTAGTTTATGTATTAAAGCCCTGCAGACTGTGCTTAGAGTTCACTGACAGTGCATCAGATAATGAGGCCATACGCCGATGAAAGGAATTCTACAAAAATATGCCATTGGATATACAGCAAACATATTTGGTCAAAGCCCAGCTGCCATATGAAGTGCACATTTTTTAACCGTCACTAAACTCTATTAGCCTGAATTCTTTTGAAAACTCTCAGATCAGACTTTTACACAGCCGACAATGAACTAAGTAATACTGGCAGTTAATGAAACATCCTATCAGGATCAGCGCAATAAAAATAATTCAAAAAATAGTTTATATAAAGATGCCAACTACAGCATGCAGTTGCCTGTCCTTAATATTTTAACATTCTAGTTTTCTCTGAGAGTCCCACAGGCAGCATGTACAGCTGGGAAATCTGTGAGTGCCTACAAGCATTTAAACAAGATTCCAAACTGATTGGCAATACATTGCCACTTACATCAGATAAATCTAGTTACAAATTTTAGCACAATAAAGTATTTGCTGTGAGATGAAATTAACATTATAAATATATATTTAAATGCAAATCTTTGTTCCTCTATTTCTTTCAGTTTTGGGGAGGGTTTGTTTTGTTTTCTTTCTGGTTGGGTTTTTTTCCAGTAGGGTCGGCTGGGTTATGATTGTGTGGATGGGCTGGGTAGCTGCGGGCAGAACGAAGGTATTTCTGCCTGCACACAGAGCTGGCTGGCTTGGTGGTGCCTCTGATGCAAGTATAACTGAAATGTGTAATACATTGTTGTATAGTATGCAATTAATGGAGCCGTACAACAGTAGGAGCTGGCTTAGGCCTGGATTGCTTGGATCCAGGACAGGAGAGCCCTTCCTGCTTGCATCTATAGATATATCCGTGCAGACCGTTCACTGGCTATACGCTTTCAGAGTATTACTCACCTTGCTGCTGTATCATGCCTAGAAGTAAGTCTGGACTTGATTCACGACAAATTTCACCAGAGTGCTACACTATCTTCCCATCAAGCTGGGTTTTTCACAAGCGTGCAAAACACATGGTAGGGCAAGTCTCCGTTCAAGTAACTAATCTGTAAAATACCCCATTGCCGCTAGTTACTGGTGACCCCAGAAACACCAGCCAGTCTAGACCTCTGGTAATAGAACTGTCACTGCTAGAGGTCTCATGCTCCACCTCTGCAGATGTTGGAAGGTCTCCTATGAAAGGAGGTACAGAGAGCAGTTTTTCCACAGCAAAACCCTGGCAAGAATTCCTGGAGGTGAAAAAGAGACTGTAATCCTTTCTTTGAGTTGGCCATTGCAGGTATATGTTTCTTCCAGCAAAAGAATGGTAGTTGCAGGGTCAGTGGTTTAGCTGGCTTGACAGTGCTGCCTGGGGTTAATGTAGGTTTTAGCAGGACAAAAGCAATCTGTTAGTGTTTAAATGTTCAGGCAGGTCTCCCCAAAATGAGCATTTCTTTTCTCTGATGGCCATCACGACACTTTTCTGGCTTTTCAGTATTTTCCCAACAGCAGGCCAGGGCTGTTCCACAGGCAAAGCTTCCTGCATGCGTTCTTCCCTGTCTGCTTTATTCAGAGCTGAGCCAAGCCACCCCAAGTGCTGCAGGTGGTGACAGACATTTTAGAGGAAAATTCTCTGGCTCTCTTCGAAAACCTTCAGATGTCACGGTGCTCGGCAGGAAGCGGTTTTCATCTAGTCTACCTTTTCATTAATGTCTCTAGGAATTTTTGTCCTACTGCCTTTTTCTTTTCTTGGATACCGAAGTTACAAACCCCGTCTTAGAATCACTTTTCATAGCTTGAGAAGTTTTTTTGGTCTGCTGGGGAAACATGCTGTACTTAAAATAATGTAACACTGAGGTTTGGCTCAGGGTTCCTTTTGATTCTTATGTATTGCTAAATCGTGCCATACACTGCTTTGTTCTTTGGCTTGTGCTTTTTTCTTTTTTTTTATTTTAATGATGAGACATGTTCTCATGTCATTCTAAATAAAGAGCCTATGGGAAGCTGTTTTTACAGGCATAATATCTGAAGTCACAGTTCCTTCCACCAAAAAAAAAGAAAGAAAGGGAAAAAAATCTGTCTGAGATACATCCAGCTTTAGAGTGAAAGGCATGTAGATATTTATGTGTGGAAGGTATCAGCTGCACATCTGACTGATGGGACATTTTATTCATCTGCTTATCTCCTCTTTGCAATATCATTATCAGATGACAAGTTGCTTTCCATCCCATTCTTTTTCTTGGACAATAGACATTGTGCTTGAGAAACAGGCTATAGAATGTAAAACTATAGGTCTGATTTTCTTTTTCTTTTTCTAAGGAGACAAAGTATACAAAGAATTAGGGTTAGAGAGTAACGTGTTTTATTGCCAGTCTTGGATTTATGCATTATATGTCCAAAAGATACAATGCCACAGATAAAACTTCTCAGAATCACTGTTTCTAGTGATATATAACATGTCTGTGTGCACGGCTGTCTATCTGTCACATTCTGAAAGGATTTCTTATGCCTACATCAAAACTTTGGGTGTAATCCTGACCTCACTGACACTGGCCTGAAAAATATCCTGCTATCTTTTGAGAATAAAGTGTTCATTTCCTATGTGTATAATTTTAAGTGTCCAATAGTAAATTTCATGGTCAGATAAGATTTCATAGTGGTGTGACACAGACCGCTCTGGAAAGGTTACCCATTCCTACCAGTATTTATCTCCAAACAGACTGCACGCCTGTTATAAATGCATCTGTCAGTAGACTAGCTTCAGAAAGATGCAGAGAACTATAAAAAATAAATTAAATAAGTGAGCGAGTTCATTCTTCTCTCATGTTTTACTTCCTTTGTCTCCATTTTTACTTTAGCTTGAGTTTATCTTAATGAACAAAAAATCCAATGTAATCCTCGAACATATTTTCTAACCCTTGGAGAGCTTTATTTATCATCAGATGGTTCTCTGCAATTAAAACAGATTTTTTGCTGACTCTGGTCCCTCAGTTGCATCCTCCTTGTCTCTCAGTCTCTTCATTTTCATTTGTTCTACTTGGCTCTTCTCAAGTGAGAATCAGAGCAGAGATTTTTCTGGCCTTCCAAATTACTGGTGTTGAATGGGCAGGGTGTAAGTCCTGTGAGGAGCTCAGTAAAGGCAAAGCTTGTAAAGCTTGGGAAAACTCGTTATGAGCCGGGTTATGCGTCATATCAGTCTTTACTGTTCATCTGGATATTTGACACTAGCAAGGACTGCTTTATGACAAAACCTTATCTACACCAGATACACTAAACCCAATGATTTAAGCAAATCAAAACACAACAAAACAAACAAAAAAATCACCTACTGTAGGCTCATATAATTTTTTTTTTTTATTATACCACCATCTTTTTATTCAGTAATTTTTGCTAGTGTTGGGAAGTGATGTAATACTGATCTGGGGTTTTTGTAAAAAGAAGTATTTTTCAGAATCCTGGAAGAGAACATTTGCAGCACTATAAACAGCACAAAAGCTACTTAATAAATGGGAGAATAGTGATGAATAATACTGTTTACCAGTTCTTGGATGGAGTTAGCTTTAAACTGAGATTTCACAATGAAGAGAAAAGCCTCCTCTGCCAAATAATGTATCAACAGACTGTCTATCTAAGGGGTACAACAACATAGTTTCATTGTGCTCTGGATGAATGTCATCTTTGTTATTTAAAAAGTAAGTTAAGAATGTTAAATAAGTCTGGAGATATAATTTTATTTTTAGTCTATTTTATTTCATGAGTTATTAATCTGACTCACGTGTTTGTAGTTTTCCCTCTTATTAACACAGAATATTCGATATCCAATTAAAGATTAGAGTACAGTTTTGAACCACACAGTAGACAACCATAGTAATTTTCCTCTAGGAGTGTGTGTGATAATTTATAGATGAGACAGCTACAAGTAAATGCATTAGAAACATATATCTGTGTATTTGCAGTGAAGTAACGTGCTTTAATTTTGTATGCATATATATAAAGTATGTGTACAATATGAGTAAAGAGATAATGTACCTTTCAAAGCATTTGAATTGTAGGTGGGGTACCTTTTCTTTCTTTTTGCAGCTAATTAGTTATAAATCCTTTAAAGCAATATGTTCGGCTGACAGCCTAAACATGCTATTTGGTTGATGTTTGCAAAGGACATCATTTACTCTCTTCTCACTCCATGGAAAAAAAAATAAAATCCCAAGATCTCAGACAGGGATAGCTGAGGAGAAGAAAGAAAAACTCAGACATCAGAGATAGTAGTTTGTATATTTTGACTAAATGGCCTAGGTAACTTGTTTGGCCTACTTCTAAGTCCATGGTGACTATCAGACAATTTTCTCTTCTATTCTAGCTGTTTTTAATCAACACGAGCCAGCTTTAAGATTGCTCTAGATTTTCAGTAGTTACTTGCAATTTGTAACATTGCTATGAGTTAACTGAGCCATACCATTTGGTTAATCACTTTTTCTGTATTTACTGCAGGCTGTTTTCATTGTCCTGTTAATCGGAGTACAAAATTCCAAATTTTAAAATGGCCTTGGAAAACCAGTACTGGAGACAGGTTTTAAATTACTCTCCAATTCTGTGTAGATTTTTGTTATGGGATTAAACTGAGAGTTACATGAACTACTGTTAAGAAGTGTGTGTCTGCAGATGGGCCACAGTCCTTTCAGCTCTGGACTTTATGACGCCAGGAGAAGTCAGAAACCTACACAGTATTTGTGAATGTGAGCTTTTGCGTTTAGATAGGTTTGAGCTGAACAATCTGAAAAGACTCCCATAAGCACAGAGCTCCCTACTGTCTGTGTGTTTGAGAAGGCTGAAGAGCTCTGTTTATTGCAACAAAGGGTCTGGAATAAATTATGTTTAGTAAATTGGCTCCAGGTTTTCCTGTTTCAGACAGTAGCTTCGGAGCAATCTGTTTTATAGGCTCCACTAAATCTGACCAATTGCAGGGAGGTGACACTTCATTTCAGGGACGTGACATCACACATGTGCCAGTTACGTCCGGCCGCCTCTCTCTGGCAAGGTGGCAGGACACCCGCAGATCAACATTTTGTCTTTTGGCAATTTTAACCTACAGCCCGTTACGAATTTATGAGCCCCGCAGGGAGGTCCTAGCAGGATGGAGCCAGGCTCCTCGGCCCCTCTTCAGCATCACGCCTCCCACCCCCGCATGGGGCAAATAATAGCTCCTTTATTCCACTGGAAATACCCCTGTTTCAGCGAGGTGTATGCATAGCTTCCTTCCCCAGTCGGTCTCGCAGGTGATAATTAACAGAGTGCAGATATTTCCTAGCTGAAGCCAAGGTGGGAAAGCAGCTTTAGCCTCAGCATTTTTCTTTTCAGACTCTTGTTCCTTGTTTATTTTGGGTCTGTTCATGATGAGGAAGTTTTAGAGCGTGTTGGTGCTTAGCAGAAGTATCAAAGAACTAAAGGAAACAATAATTTTTGCTCCTTTGACAATATTCTTCTTACTTTTGAGGCAAGGAAAGAACGGGGGAGTTAGATTTGCTTTTAGGTTTCATATTTTATTTCTGTTCATGGGTCTGATTACTTCTGAGCAGTGTGGCTATGGCTCTTTTCAGCACAGGACACTGATTGACATTGCATATGCTACAGAGAGGAAGGGTATTTCCTGAAGATTAATGGCCAGTTAGTTGGTCTGAAGTTCATTAACCTGAGCTAGTCATTAGACTGCTGGAAGGACTCTGTGCAGAAGCTGGAACTGTATTAGAAGATCATCATAAACTAAAAATATATGTGACAATCTGGCCAGATTGCAATGAATCTAGGACAAGACAGGGTTGGCTCGAGCTCACAGAGCAGCTGCCTCCAGTGTAAACTAACTGCCTTGTGTCAGGAATTAAAGCAAATGGTTTTTCACAGACATTATTCAAATAAAAGGGGAAAGAAAAAAAAAAAAAAAAAGGAAGGTTTCCATTAGCAAAAGAACCCTACATGAAAAAATGAGGTTGTGAGGTATGGCCAAAGGGTCAAATTTGGTGCTGGTCCTCAATCTACAATTAAGAAAATGACAGTGTGTTCAGGCAACTGTTTTTTTTCCTATAAGTGACAAGTTTAGTCTTGATTCTTCACTCTACTTTGCCTCAAGAACATGAGCCCCAGATTCTCTGGTGAGATCCCTGTTGGCTGAAACCCAGACCCTCAAGCCATGACTTCTCAGTGTATTTCCACTGAGACTGGCTCCCTCTTAATTGCTTCTTTTTGAAGTATGGTTTGTCTCTATCACCCCAGTGAAGATGAACAAGGCTGGTGTCTCTTGTCTTAATATAGTCCTCCCCTCCTCCCTCCCCTTGTTTTCCCCTTTTCCCCCAAAAATATATTTCTTTAAGGTGATGTAAACCTATGATAGTCTAGTGAACAGCAGTCCTTCGTAGTCCAACCACAAATAGAGGTACTGGCATGGAAGAAGTAAGGGCCTTCTCTCAGGATCCTATACTCTAATAAAGGGAAGGGAAAGATGAACCAGAGGCATTTCATGTTTGTTTGGTTTTCTTTCCATGCCATTTCATGAATATGTAGTGGCACTTGGCCAAATGTGGTGCATTCAGACGCTCAACATGAGTGTTGAGGAAGGGATTGAGAAGAAAGAAGCTCAGTGTTCTGCGATAGGAAGGATGCTTCGGGCGTTTTACAAATCATTTCCCTTTCTCTCTTTCCCCATCACGCCCTTCCTGCACACTCCCTTGTCTTTTGCTATTGGCAGAAGGTCTGCAGGCTCAGAAAGCCCCAGCTTCATCTGAGAGAGGTTTCCTTTGGCAGAGAGAACTGAAGGGGTCCTCTTTCCAGTCCCTTCATGCCAGGAAGGATGTACTGCCTGCATCACGAGGTGCTAAATTGATTCTGGATGCCTCTGCAGCTCGCAGAGGTCCTCTGGCCCCAGTGCTTCAGCGAGCTTAAGTGCCGGACCTGTGGAGTGGCTCCGGGGCCACAAGCTGTGCCGCATCTCTCATGGGCTCCCAAGGAGACTTTCCCTTGATGTCCGTGCAAGTGCTGGCTGATGTGGGCACTAGGATTACTCTTTTAATCCGGCAGTTTCAGTACCTTTCAGAAAAGAATTTTCATGGCAAGTCATAAGCCATTAATCTCGCTACTAACCATGACATTTCCTTACTCCTTGGTTTACAGTGTCACTCAGACACTGACATTGGTCGTTTCACTAACTATCTCCCTTGACCTCTGGTATCACGCACTTGCAGGGGGAAGGGTCTGCTTTCACAGATGTTTTCATGCTCTGGCCTCTGTGATTCATTAACCATCAAATTCTGCCTTTGGAACTCAGGATGCCATTTCAAATCATTTCATATACAAAAGTGGAGTTATTGGGCAAAAGGGATCCCTTATAAATGGGTACAAACAGGACAGCAGGAGAGCTGTTGCTGTTCTCTGTTCAGCTACTGGGGTGGCAGCGTGACCTTGAGAAAGTAGGTTCACTGTAGTTTCATGATTCTGTTTTTGCCTAGGGAAAATAAGGACAGTGATAATTACTTTCATTTGTAAAACACTTTAAGATTTATGGAATATGAATGACTGTTATTAAGTGAAAAGTGTTGCAAAGCTGGCTTAGTTGCACACTGTGCTAACAAAGTCCCGTATCAGCCTATTGACCTCAGCATGAACCACTCATTAAAGTTTATAGGACATTTTGGTGGGTGAATTGAGACAGTTTTTCTGCTGAAAATATCATACTGAAAGCACATTTAAATCCATCAGCTGCATTGACTTTTTTCTCTATTAAAACTAAACACAACTGCTTGCTCTATCCAATATTCTTAGTTTATTTATGAAAGTTTATGATGGGTATGTACTCATTGTTCACTCAGCTTGTACGCCCATGGTATCTGAGATATTGCAGTTTACTCTAGTCATAGCATAAACATACAATAACTGTTGTACTGAGATAAAGAGAGAGTTATAAAACATTAAGATATCCAATGGAGCGGTACCAACTAATGAGTTGCATAGTCACTTTTGAACAGCAAATGTTCTTTTTGTGCGTACTGCATTAATTTAATTTGTGCTTAAACTTTAGCTATGCTAGACATTGGTGTTTGCAAAGTTTACATATTTTTCCAACCTCAAATTGTGTAAGTTTAGTATTAAAGAAGCAGATTTACAACATTTTGGTTTATACGAGAGGAAAAAATACTTTTGTAACAGATGTGTAAAATGAGCTACTCTTTAAAGATAGGTCCGTCTTGATTTCAGAATTGTAATTTATAAAATAATGAAAAAAATCAACAGATGTTTTCTTTTTTCTTCCAGATTAAATTTGTATTGTGCAAAAGTAGATACAGAAGAAGAGAGCAGAATGAGAGCTTCCCAAGTACCACATGCCTGCAGCCTGTTATCTTTAGCGATGCTGTTCCTTCCAGTCACTGGAACGTCAAAACAAAATATCCCAAGACTTAAACTTTCCTATAAAGGTAAACTTTTCAGCAGTTTTTCTGATTCTGCCGCTTTTGTTTTGATGTGATGCTGCCAGCAGTTCATTTGTATTGCTAATCAGGAAAACAAAACTCAGTTGTCCCTACAATTCCCAGAACCATTTCAGTTTGCTCCTAGAAGATACTAATATACCATACAGAAATTAAGGGGGAGTCATTGCCTAAACATAGGTTTCTAGGGCTACTTGAATCGCCATGAGGCCCATTGGAGACATTCCCATGTGACTGGGGGGGGTGACATGGGACGTGGAGGACACTCACACCTTTCTGGAGCATCAGGGAAAGTCGAGAGAGCTTCCCCAAGTGTTTCAAATGGCATCGATATTTTAATTTTGTAATAATTTTTTTCTCTATCACTAAGTTGGTATGTGAAACTCTTGAAATGTTATTTTCTTTCTTCTGACCTCTTTGGACCACAAAAGCGTGTTTTTCTGAGGACTTTCTTAACCTAATGCGTACTTCTTGTTGAGCACGTTACAGGCTGAGGGGTTTAAACACAGATGTATTTTTTAATTGCTTATTGGACAAGTTTTTCAAGAAGGTAGATTTCTTGTAGCTTTGAATGTACAGTACACTTCCACAGTTTTTACAAGGCACAGAGATACATCACTTTGATATTGTCCTCTTTAGCTAAAGCAAACGCTCTCCAGTTAGTTATTTTTTGGCTATGTCAGCACCCTGCCCTTACGGGAGCTAATTCTGCTCTCAGTTTTTCAAACTTAGGTCTTCCTGTGCATTACAGAATTACACTCAGGACGGTGTGATGGGACAGGAGGCTGTAAAGCCTTCGTCAGTGGTTATGATATGTTTAGCATGAGTTTAACACACAGAGGAATTTATTGAGTAAGCACAATGACATATTATTTATTTACAAGCTTCTCTTTTGCTAGGTTTCTCTGCCACTGTGTATGGTATTCCCCTGTGTATGTGTGTGTTTGAACGTGTTTGTGTGAGAGAGACAGAGGAAGAGAGATCAAGGGATCTTGACAACATTTTTATAAATTCAGGAAACAGTTGCACTCACTTAAGCCAGTGCATACAGAAACCGAAAGACCTGACATGAGTTATGAAAGTTAGCAGTAAAACCCCCCTAACGTACAGCCAGACTTTTCACAGCTAGGCCTTTTGAGATAATTCCCAATAGCTGCATATACCATATGGTGATGGCATTTATTGTGGATTTGACACTCGTGATTAGTGAATTCCTCTCGACTTCAAAAGCAGATAGCCTTTGGCAAAATCCTGATGGATGCATTTGGCAGGTAAGGAGGGGGAGAGAGAGAAGAATTATTGAGGTCAAAACAGGAAAAAAAAAAAATCACTGAAATTTTAGTTTAAATGAGTGGCAGAGACCTGCTGGGAGTGGTTGGGAAAATGCCTGAGCTCGTTTAAAAAGACAATGAGTGGATGATTGATATTTAGGCCCTGACCCAAACTTTTATTAGCAACTTTATAAACCTTTCAGTTTGGCTTGAGGGATACAGTTTCCTATCCAAACTTATCCACCTATACCCCTGTAGGGGGAAAAAAAAGCAACAACAGATACAAAATGGCACATAAATTTTAATTTGGACAGCTGTGATGGAACTGAAAAGCCAAAGGAAAGAGAATTATCAGACTTTATTGTGCCTCCTCTTGCCCTTTTCTTTTTTTTTTTGGTGGGGGGAGGAGGGGAGGGAGGAGAGAGCATTTTTCTTTTTCCACAGAGAACACGAAAAAGGTTACTGCTTTGTTTTCACACTTTTGCATTGTAAATGGTGCAGGTAATGCTTGTCATAATTAAATTATGTTTTTATTGTTGATAACAGCATGGCAGATGTCCTGACTGTTTAATATAGTTGTCAGAATTAAACTTATGTTCCCTCCCACCTTCCCCCCGCTCCGCCCAAGTATTCCAGACAAAATAACTCCAAGGTTTCTGAGAATAAGATGTAGGAGAAATGAACTGTCTTGCCAATTCTCATAAAATCGTTACAGTTATGTCATTGACAAGTCCTGGCATCTCCATTCTTTGGAATTAAGACCTGAAATATCACGAGGAGGATAATACCGGGCCCTTTTCCTTCTTTATGGAAAACTGACCAAAATTGGCCACATCAGGCAGCTCTGAAAACCTGGTCACACACGCGTGTTCATTTGGCTGCTAAAGATGTTGTCTTTCAAGGGAAGGTTTCATCCCTTTCCAAGAGCAATGTGTTTATGGGATGGCATAGCTCCATCTTCCCAGAACAGCTGAGCATTTGCTGGGGCAGGAGAGCTGGAAGCGAGCAGGACTTTCCCCTGCAGTTACTTCATCTCACAGCTGCAGCCCGGCACACCTCAGCTGCGGGCTAGAAACTGCTCCTTGCCATGCCCTGACAGTACAGAGAAGAAAGGGAACGCCGAGTGACAAGTGCTGAGGATGAAGAAGCGTAGGCGACAAGAAGAGAGAAAGAAGAGGGAAGGGTATTAAATTAACGCAGAAAATTGAGAAAGGAAAAAAAAAAAAGTCAGTGGTGGAGAGAGGAAGAGGGAGAAGGAGCAGAGTGGGGTAGCTGAAAGAAGCGTCTATAACCGCAAGAGTGCTTCAATAAACCATAGTGCGTCACAAGTCCTCTGCGTTCAGACAGCAATTAAAATTTTAGAGCTTGTCTGCATGGCAGTTATAGGTTTTCACGTTATGTGAGATCGCTTAAGGGCTGGAAATCTGTGCTGGAAACGTTAAGATACAGATATTCCAGTGAATGATGTGGGTATCAACAGGATGCTCTATGATGAATTTCCTTTATTGTTTGCCCCAGCTCTAAAAATGCATTCTAAAAAATCGTACACACATAAAACTACAAACGCACACAAGTCAAAGTATCTTTTAATACAGAGGCAAAGTCATGCATACTCCACCTGTGTTAATATAATACGCTATGATTTTTTATTACATACCTCATCCTATATTCCCACATTTTCCCCGATTCATTAATTGAATAATTCTTCAATATTTCTTTTTATCTTCTTCACTTAAACCATAGCTTTTAGATGTTGGTGCATGTCATTCTTATCCCAGAAATTATCACTGCTGGCATGATGCTTCTAGGGTGCTCTCTCTGCGTAGACCTTAATTAACCTATGTCTCTTACATACTTTTACAAGATTATGAGGTGGTTTTATTATTATGCTATAGCTTTAGTATCAGAAGAATGTAGACAAACTGTCTTCTAATAGATGATTACCATCTATAGAAAACTTGGATGTGATTTTTGAGTAATATTCCCTATTTTAATAATCTTTGTATAACACTACATTCGGTTTCAGAGCAACAGTGTGTATTTATCATTCATTCCCATGTGGCTGGAGATACCCTTTGACCGTCATCCAAACCACAGAACTCCGCAAGCACAGAAGTAACATTCAGCTTCCCTTATCTTACTGTCTGCTACCTCATTTAGCATCCTCATTCCCACCTCTACAGCAAATGAGGAAGATTTTCGTACACCAGTCTCATTCAATACTGTCATTTACAGGATGGCATTGGTTTTGTTACTGAAGAAGGGAAGGGCTTGTGTCGTAATTCGTACATACTAATGTGTTTAATTCATATTGTGTAGAAAGTCTTATTTCTGTCTATCTTTTGGGTAGTAGTCTTTGCCAATTTATTGGCAGGTTCTTTTTTACAGATTTTTTGTGTGTGTTTCTAGGTTTTACTTTATAGGGAGAGATAGAGAATAACCAGACCAGAAGGTAGATTGCCTTATGGGAAAAAAAAATGTAAAAAAATTCAACCTTTTTCAATTTGTGGCCATCCTAAGATTGTCCAGTAGAAATATAGATGCCTAACTGCACACTTAAGCCTATTGATTTGCTTTATTTTGTTGCTTTTTGTGGACATCTTAGACGTAGTCTGTGCACACAAAGAATCATAGAATCATTTGGGTTGTAAAAGACCCCTAAGATCATCGAGTTCAACCATCAGCCTGACACTGCCAAAACCACCACTACACCATGTCCCTCAGCACCACGTCTACCCGTCTTCTGAATACCTCCAGGGATGGTGATTCCACCACTTCCTTGGGAAGCCTGTTCCAATGTTTGATAACTCTTTTGGTGAAGAAATTTTTCCTAATACCCAATCTAAACCTTTGCTGGTGCAACTTGAGGCCATTTCTTCTTGTCCTATCACTTGTTACCTGGGAGAAGAGACCGACCCCCACCTCTCTACAGCCTCCTTTCAGGTAGTTGTAGAGAGCGATAAGGTCTCCCCTCAGCCTCCTTTTCTCCAGGCTAAACACCCCCAGTTCCCTCAGCCGCTCCTCGTAAGTCTACATTTAAAACTCGTAAGGATACATTTATATTACAGAAGTGTGCACCCTGCTTTCTTGTCTAGGAGGTGTGCCCCAGCCCTTGGACATTGTCACCAGTGGCGTATCCACATTGACATCCACTAACATGTATCATTGCCATGCAGGAATGCGGTCATGCCCCAAAACCAGTGCAGATTTGGTCAGAGGACCAGGGTCCTGCCTTGTGACACGGCACACAGGAAAAGGCAAGACTGAAGGCAAACTTTGGCTTTTAAAACAGGATTTACTTAACAGTGTTAAAAACAACTATGGCAGTAATTTAAGTCTAATAAACAAGAACATGATTCTCAGCTGATTTTTGCTTCTTCACATTGAATGAATGAAGGTGCATTCTCACTCCCACTAAAGTCATGGCAAGAGTTTTGCCACTGAAGTGAAATTAAGCAAGATTGAATTTCCACTCCTTCTTGCTTTTTTTGTCTCAAATAAGTGAACTAAAGACATGCAATTCTGTCTCCTCTGTTGAAGGATGACAATGCTAAATCATCAGCTCCACATGGAAATTAGCCACCTCTAAGAATTGTTTAGCTTTGTGCAGTGTTTTGCATACATGATTTTCTTCCCCCTAAGAGTGATCCATTCTTACAACATGGTGAAGAAGAAAGCAGAGGTTAACATTTTGGTGCCAGGAATCCTTTTGAAAACTTGACTGGATTAGTACATTTCCTTAATGTTCTAAAAATGATCCTTTGAACATGCTACTTTACAATATCGAGCATCCTGTTTTCTAAATAATTTTTGCTTTAAACGTGTATCATTTTATAACTGATGAGATGCCTAACTGTTGCATCAGAGCAGTTAGCTTGTTCTGTTTCAGTAAAGCTGGCTTATATCCATGTCATGCATCATTTAATTATGCATATAAAATATAGTTACCATTGTATAGCTCCATGAGCCTCATTTAAACTGTCTGTGACATTGCGGTAATCCCAGCACCACGATGGGGGTGTTGCAGTGCTATGAATGGTTGGAGCGTGGTAAACTGGTGACGTAGAAAAAAGCCTAGAAATGAGCTTGCATTTCTGCAGCTGGGCTAGCTCGACAGGAAGAGGAAGAAAAATCAGTAAAAACATGCTTTTGTGACAATATCAGCAGCTGTAATTCTGAATGCTGATGAAGATCAAGGAAAATGTGCTGAGTGAGGAAGTGCTGCTTTTCTTGAATCCCTTGTTTGTTCTTTAATTTGTTTTTGATGATTTGTGATTTCTCTGAAAAATCCGTCTCAGATTCCGTTGTAGAGTAACAAAATGTTTATGTGAGAGTTAAGATCCTAGTTTCAGATGCTTGTCTAGTTATGAAATAGATTTTGCCTGTTTCGTCTCAAAAATGCTTTCTGAAGGCAGTGAACACTGAGACTTAAAATGCACCATGGGTTGAAGATGGATGGGCATTGCTGTCCATGCAAGGAAAGACCCTTGTATATGCTGTAGGCTAAGTATAAACTTGAAGGGGTTTATTATGTTTTGGTAACGGGAAAAACCAGCAAGTTTCTTACAGACATTTTTTTCCTTTTTTAAACTAGTGAACTTGGAGGTCAGATCCAACTATATGTTGCATTTTCTGTCATATAATTATCATATATATAATGTCCTGGAGAGCAGCCTCCAGTCAGTGACATCAACAGTTTACATAGCAGTTGAACTAAGAATAACCTTAGAGAACTGACCCGTATCAACCTCTTAACAGTGTAAACAGCCTGTAGCTCACAACAGTTTTCTTTTTTTCGTGATCACAAAAGGGCCTCAATTGGATAAAAAAAGAATTGTGTTCACAAAATACCAAACTATTCTGCTGAATGTTCACTTGATTAAATCTTAGAAGATGAGAGAAAAAAACAAAAAAGCAAGGCTTTGGGAAGAATCAGTGGTCCCTTGTAAAAAGGAGGATGAGACAACACCCAAAACTGCTTCCCTAGAAGAAGAATGTGGGGAAGATACATGATCAGTGGCATCAGCTTCGAAGAGGGTGCTTTCAGAAATATTTGTCTAATTGCGCTTTTACTAAAGACATTTGTAAAGCTACCCAGTCCTGAGTAGTTTCAAAGGTCCCAACCTTGTTCTCTTTCTGTGCACTAATTTGAGGGCATGATCCTCTTGACGTCAGTGTGTGTCTAGCGGTGGACATCTGTGGTTGCAGCGCAGGTCCTCAAGTCACATCCTATTTCCCTTTCCTCCCTCCCCATTTCTGCTGTTCCATTTATAGACAAGTTCCTCAAAGAAGGGCCGAGGGGTGCAGGGGACGTCTGTTCTCTAGTCAAAGTCCTTTGGAGATAAATACACAAAGAGATAGCAGAAAAAGACAGAGACAAAATTTCCTTATCACGCCACAGCACTATCGGAGAGTTCACAGCGATTGGCTAGCTGTGGGTACGAGAGGCACTTAGACAAGGGTGGGAGTGACAAAGGTACCTTTTTTCCACTAATTCAAGAAAACAGGCATTCTCCTTTCTGATCCAAATCCTGGCTGTCCCAGAGAAGTATGCTGCGTCGTGTCACAGAGTTTAATGGCGAAGAGATTACTGAAGACACCGAAGTTTTATGTTCAATTTATCTGGCAGCTTTGGGAAGACTATACAAATCCCTCTGCATCATCCATGCACCCTGGATTTCTTTGAAAGATATTTCTCACTAAATATGTAACACAACAGCAGTTCATATGACACCCACTGGTGCCCCAAAATGGATAAATGAATCTAAATATTAATAATAAAAGGTATCAACCCCCCCACCCTCTAATATTAAATAATAGCGTATGCCTATATATTAATGGTTGACAGGAGGCAATATGATGGTGCACATGGTTACCTTGTGCAGACAGACACCTCTGATATCCCTTGCCCTGCAAGTTCTAGTTAGTGTGGTCCTATCACAACATTGCCTAAGTCTACAAGGCAGACAGTGGGTCCTGCGTATCTGCACGTGGGACTCTGAGTCTAACAGGGGTTGCTAGGCACAACTCCAACACAAACAACTAACATATAAGGGAATTAATGTAGATATTCAATGACCTCTAGTGTTAATGGCTTCATAAGAACTTAACTCCTGTCAATGTCACAAAGCATAACTATAATTGTATTTCACTTTACCGTAGGAGAAAGGGATGCTACTCCAAGCTATTATAATGTGAGTTGTTTTTATTTTCATTGCTGGAAGAGGTTCTTTGCTATTGCCAATACAAAACTATTTTGAAAACCTACCTTCACATCAGCCAATTGAGTTATCTTGCTACACTTGCTTGTTTTTTAATCAGATAAAATATATCTGGAAAACTGGAAAAAGAATATAAGGAGAAAAATCTTTGTAGTTTCCTGAAAACAGTCATGCTCTACATTTAAACCACACTTCTTTAAGAGAATATACATCCTGTGCAGCTGCCCCAGATAATGACTAAGTGACTTAAACAGTGCTTCCCTATAGCAATTGCTCCTTCTACTGCACTTCTGTAGAAATTTAGAGCAGGGCTATTAATTTTGCCTTGTGAGCTCAACCAGCAGTCATGAAAGCAGTAGAAACAGACAAAATATTAATGCCCCCACTGTCATTACAAAAATTCTCGTTCCTCATTCAGAGCATGGGAAAGAAAGATTATCTGGCCCATGTCAGAGAGGGAACCCCCCTGCAGGGACAGGAACAAGCAGTTACGTGTGGGGAGAGCAAGCAGGAACCTCCTAAAGCAGGTTCGCTGCCAACAGCGGAAATATCTGTTCCACTGACAGGTAAATCTGCTCGCAGATGTCCCTGCCCTTCACCTCCTTTCCTGTGCAGGCATTCCTCCCACCACAGCCCCTCCAGCCCTGCCAAATGCTGCCTTTGCTCCCTAGCAGGTCTTGCCGGTGAGCTGGTTATTGTTTCCCAGACCTGGTTTCATAGAATCATAGAATAGAATCATCTAGGTTGGAAGGAACCTTTAAGATTGTCGAGTTCAACCATCAACCTAACACTGCCAAAACCACCACTAAACCATGTCTACACGACTTTTAAATACCTCCAGGGATGGTGACTCAACCGCTTCCCTGGGAGCCTGTTCCAGTGCTTGACAACCCTTTCGGTGAAGAATTTTTTCCTAATATCCAATGTAAACCTCCCCTGGTGCAGCCTGAGGCCATTTCCTCTTGTCCTGTCACCTGTTACCTGGGAGAAGAGACCGACCCCACCTCTCTACAACCTCCTTTCAGGTAGTTGTGGAGAGCAATAGGGTCTCCCCTCAGCCTTCTTTTCTCCAGGCTAAACAAGCCCAGTTCCCTCAGCCGCTCCTCATAAGACATGTTCTCCAGACCCCTCACCAGCTTTGTTGCCCTTCTCTGGACACACTCCAGCACCTCAATGTCTATCTTGTAGTGAGGGGCCCAAAACTGAACACAGTATTCGAGGTGGGGCCTTACCAGTGCCGAGTACAGGGGGACAACCACTTCCCTAGTCCTGCTCACCACACTATTTCTGATACAGGCCAGGATGCTGTTGGCCTTCTTGGCCACCTGGGCACACTGCTGGCTCATATTCAGCCAGCTGTTGACCAACACACCCAGGTCCTTTTATCCTCCTTTACTGTATCTGCTCTGCCTCCTTGTCCATCTGGAACTGTCTTGGTTGAGTCAAGAAACCAGAAGAGCTTTTCAAAGCCAGTAATGAGGAAATTTCCTTGCCCTCAGGGGGACTGTGGGAAGGGCGTTGAAGGACCATCAGCACTTAACAGGCTCTCTCAGACGGTGGTTTCGTGGCAGCTGAGCCAAAATAACAGTGTGCTGCTTCTGGAAGGAGGACATCTCCCTCCCTGCTCCCTTCTCCCCAAACACACATATCCACTTCTTTCTTCCCTCATCTGCTCCCAGATGTATGGACCTGCCCTTTCTCTTGCACCAGCTCCAGCTCTCGTCAGCCCCTTTGGCAAGGACATACGCTATTAGTAGTTAGGACTTTATCTCTGTATCTTATTTAGCTTTACAGCCTGACCGTACAGCTTGTGTGGGCTCTGGTCCAATGCTTGGAGTCAGAGAGAAGAATGGTCCCCACGGCTTCTTGCTATACGCTCAGGGCTAGATCCTTGGCTGATAAAATTATTGCAGGTCCCAGTGGTGAAACCGAGGGTCTGGCTCCGAGTCTTGATGCAAGTGCAAGTGGGGTGTGTGTCTGTGTGTCTGCGGAGCATGCAGAGGGTGGGGAAGGGTGGGACGTACAGCTATTGAATGCTTTCATAAAAATCTGTGTTCCTCACAAACCCTGGTTATAACTCGCACGTAGTATACAGTTACACTAGTATGGAAATTGCAAATAGCAATGACAGACAACAAATCTGGATTTTTCTGTCTGTGAGCTGTTCTTTTAAGTCTTGAAAACAGAGGCACTAATGAAGTAAATGAGCAAGTAAATCTGTTTGGCATTAACATTCCTTTGCACTGTCAACTCACCTTCTTCATGAATAGCTCATGCTGCTCTGTACCTCTCCTAAGCCTGTTATTATTGATATTAATGTGTTTTGCAGGCCCATGCCATCTGACACTGTTATTACAACAGAGTCGTTCATGCCACCGCAGTTCAAGGTCTCTCATCTTTTAGCCTGAAAGCCTTATCTACTTTGCTGTGAACATTACTCTCATTAGGAAGCTGGAAAATACATTTGAGCCTGGTGAGAAAAATGTTAAAATGAAAGTATTCTTGATATATCTGACCATTTAAAAAACAGTATCTTTCACGTATAACAGCTGTAGGCTCAGTGGAGCAAGTCCTGGTGTCCGATGCGCAGTCTGAGGAAGCAGGTCTGAATAACGTGAGTCAGACTCCCAAAGAGGCCTGTCAGCACCTATCAGTAGTGTCAGACCAGCCACCGAGTCAAATCCACATTTCTGTAGCCAATTATATCTCAGTTTTACTTGAGAAAACTCCTTGCAAGTTTAAATCCTGGACATTGAAATCCACAACAAAATTCTCATTTGCTCCCGGTGTGAAACAAAGTCCACTTATCTTTCTTCCTAAGGCTGGAATTTCATCAACAAAGCAAAAACTGAGTAAGGATTTAAAAATGTGTCATGTTTTGTACAGCTGCCACCAAATAGTATGGGCGGAAGAAATAACACAACCTGCTATTGTTTTACCAGCCCACAGATACCCGGGCTGTAAGATGTAGCAAAGAGCTCCTCTGTCTGTCCTCAGGGCGCTCTGTGCTTCTCCAAAGAACATTATGTTCTCAAAAGTTTCTCTGAAGATGTAGTTAGTAGAAGAATTTTGGGTCCAGGTGCATGAAAATAGTCTAGCCATTTTTGCATCACTCTGAAGACAGTAACGTCTGAAACGAAGGGCTGGTACTGTTTTGAAGGCAAGTGCAATACAATGACAGTAATTTGTTTTGAAAGGAGGGATAGCACTGCATATATTTTCTGAACCATACTTTGACAAAGGAAGAGCTATGTGCCTTAGAGTGCTAAATATGATCGCCACGTCGCATTTTTAACACCTGGATGTACTTGCAAAGTACAATCCATGTCTCTATCCAAGCAGGAAAGAATGAGTCCACTGCTGCAGCATGGAGCGTGTTCATTCATGCAAGTTAATGCAGGTCCCAGATCCCTGAGATGGTTTTGATGTAGATGTCTACTAGGCACAACCTATTCTCAGTGCGTTTTGTTTGTGTTGCCTGTTCCTCAGAGCGTGGACTAATCCTCACGCTTCATTCCTACTGGCTATGTCCTTCCTAAGTTTCATGCCTTTCTAATTGCAGGTCATATGATCATGCTTCTAAAGGTAGCTTAAAGGTCCATGAGATGAGTTAGTAGACTGGTTGGAGCAGTAAAATTGATTCACTATGAGTGAGATTGGGAGGAACAAGAGGATGGGAAATTGTTAACCAGAGCATGAAGAAAAGGACTTTGAGCTGCTGCAAGAGATCTAAAAATTGCAGTTCTGACCAGGGAGAATTCATTCAAAGCTGTCTTTTCCCAGGGTCAGTTAACTCATAGGCTATTTGTCACCATGGATGTAGTAATGTGGATTTTCAGCATTGCTTTAAGAATAGGTGAGTTTACAAGCCATCACCCTCAGAACAGGACAGAGGTTTTATCTCAGCTGCTTGACACTCAGGTCACTGGAAGATAATTTTAAAAGACAGGGCTAGAGCTTGGTCTCTAGTTACGTTGACAGTTCCTCTTCTATACAGTCAAGAAGAAAACTGGCTTGTGACTTCAATAACGGCCTAAAGTTTTACACTGCTAGATATAAGGAAAAAATCTTATGCTCTTAGGGAGCAATATCCCCTCACCATTGGAATACTTTGAAGGGAATTTGAAATAGGCTGAAGTGGAGGAAAGCAGATTTCAGTCAAATGACACATTATTTACCCATTACACAGGCTGGGGATCTGTGAGAGGTGAAGGGGAAAAAAGGTAAGTTCAGTCCTGACAATTGAAAATGAGGAAATAGAAATAGAGGTGATGAGTCCATTGTTTGCATGTTCTGCCTTTCATTTAAAGAGGAGTTTTGGTATTATTTAAGTCTATCAATGTGCCAGGCATTCTTAATGGACAGTTATTTGTGATGAGATGCCAACGATTATCTACACATTACCAAAGCTCATATGCTTGCCAATCATTTATATTGAATTACATTTGTAGTGCATATTCTTTAAATATCCACAGTATCACTTGAAAAAAAAAAAGGTGATTTAATTTGGCCTTGGAAACAACAGTGAGTTTGCTGTGAGTTTACTTTGGCAGTTTTGCAAGAAAGATAAACTACTTAGGAAAAGGGAACCTGTGCAAATCCACGGTCTTAGGTCTTCTTCAGAAAAACAAACGTTTTACTCAGATACATTTTCAGTTGTGCTGCCTAAAGTTAATTATTTAGTCTCTGTGAATTTTGTGAGTTGAGCCTTTGCATATTTTCGCCCATAACATGAAGTCACAAAGCAGCTTTTAGTCATCTCTGCAATAATAACACTTTACAAGCTATTTGTGCAGCTGTTTCACTAGTCAAATTTATTTGCAGTTAAAACCCAACTCTATAAACATAAGCGAGAATTGTTTAGTTCATGCTTTAACTGGGCATATTTTTGGTGGTAAGCACCTACCTATTTTGTTTTACAGTATTACCATTTTTGCAGATTTAAAAAACACAGTCAAAGACAGGACTGTATGTTGTTTCTAACCCCTAGCTCTGAAATAGATGAACTTAATAATCTGCAGTAGTCTCAATTCTGATCTTGCGGAAGCATCTCCTTGCAAGTGAGCTTTACTGATATGAAAGCGAATCAGGTCTCACAGCATGAGTTACTTTTTTTGTTTTTTTTCTTTTTTTCCTCTTTATTGGTAGAGTAGCTGTTGTGAAGGTTATCTGAAGCGAATATGATCTATCACTTCCTGATGAAAGATGTAAAAAATGTCTTCACACCACTGCACAGAGAGAGCTACTGCTTACTTACCATTGTCTGTAATACCACTTTGAGAAGCATAGTGCATGATGGAGCTACTTTGATTATTTATGATTTTTCTGGGTTGTAAAATGCTGACAGATTTAACATCTATCAAGAAGTATTTGCAAATAGATATGTGGGAAATGTTAAGTTTGCTGGCTGCTGAGCAGACCCGTAGAAGTGCCTGAAGCTCAAAGTGAAAATGCCCTGAAATGCCTTAAATCCTGCAGCAGGCTGTTCCTGAATTTTGGAGCAATCTTTGAAAAAGTTCTCCTTCCAGTGTCACCTTCCTAGACTGTAATACCCTCCTGGAGAATAATTCAATCCTAAAAGAGGAACAGAAGTGTCTAACCACAAAATATGTGGTGGAATACAAGGTGGCTTTGGGAACTACTCAGAAAGAAAACCAAGAATTTGACACAATGTTGTGCCAACAAGAAACCGTGTTTTCTCTGTTCCCAGCAATCCATATCCTTTTGGAAAGGCCTTGCTGTGCCGTGAATGTGACATTTTCCTCCAGGCCAAATAAAATTAATTGTATAGCAATGAGAGCCACATGGCATGCACAACAAATCATCGTTGTCCATGGGGAGATGCACCTAAACAAAATATAACTAGCTTGCAATATGTAGTAGAGATTAGTAGTAGACTGGAACTATTCTCTTTGCCTTCATCCAAATACATCTGGGGCCAATTGGATCTTTTAAACTGAGAATACTTTAGGAATTAACTAAATTGCTATACTCGTGTTATATTGGCATTTCTTTATCCCAAAAATTTAGTTAAGGATTCACACAATACCCATGTGCATTGTCATGGGTATTTTCCAGCACATGCAAGGACTTGCTCCTATCTAGAGGAAAATGATGTCACTTTTTTTTTTTATATGAAAATTACAGAATTATACGTATACAACCTTTAAAGTTAGAGTCCTTCAAAGGTGTCATTAGATGTAGCTGTTTTGAAACAGGTTGAGGAGTTCCCTTTCTGACAATTTAGGCAATGGCTCACCATGGCACAAACATCTGTGATGGGCCACAGAGGCAATTCTGAGTCTTGACCAAGTGGTGCCAGGTTGCATGCTTACGCCATGCTGGAGTGTGCCCTTGTGGCCAAGAAGGCCAATGGCATCCTGGGGTGCATCAAGAGGTGTGTGGCAAGCAGGTCACGGGAGGTTATCCTCCCCTTTTACTCTGTCCTGGTGAGGCCACATCTGGAGTACTGTGTCCAGTTCTGGGCTCCCCAGTTCAAGAAGGACAGGGAACTGCTGGAAAGGGTACAGCAGAGGGCTCCAAAGATGATTAGGGGGCTGGAATATCTTTCTGATGAGGAAAGGCTGAGGGACTTGGGTCTTTTTAGTCTGGAGAAGAGAAGGCTCAGAGGGGATCTCATCAATGCTTAGAAATACTTAAAGGGAGGGTGCCAGGAGGATGGGACCAGTCTTTTTTCAGTGGTGCCCAGTGACAGGACAAGAGGTAATGGGCACAAACTGGAACATAGAAAGTTCCACCTAAACATGAGGAGGAACTTCTTTCCTTTGAGGGTGGCAGAGCACTGGCACAGGCTGCCCAGAGAGGTGGTGGAGTCTCCGACACTGGAGACCTTCAAAGCCCACCTGGACGCCGTCCTGTGCAACCTGCTCTGGGTGACCCTGCTCTGGCAGGGGGGTTGGACTAGATGATCTCCAGAGGTCCCTTCCAACCCCTGTGGTTCTGTGTCAAGGAACAGCAGCACAGTCACCACATATGTGACTTGAGGCTAAGCGGTCTAAATATGCTGTATAAATGGAAGTACCTATTACCAGAACAGAATGATGTTTCTTCATATGAAACCTTTATGCCATGGCTTTGCTGCTGGAGATTATTTAAGTAACCAATGATCGTGCTCTTTTGAGCCAAGTTCACTGAGATACTTTTCTAAATGAATAAAACCCAGTCATTATTCCAGCTTCTACCACTCAGCGGTGAAATATTAACCCAGAAAGGGAATTTGCTGAATATTCATTTAATCGCCAGACTGGAAAAAAGTATTTAATTTTCAGTAAAACAGCAAATACACACTATAAACTGAGTGCTGAACATGTACTCGTGAAAGACCATCCCTGTAACTGTGTTTCTGTGCATTGTGAGAATGCTGTTTCTATATTAGCCTGGCCACAGAGATGCAGTGATTCAAATTAACAGCTTGCTCCAAGCTTGACAACCGTTGAGCAGAAGTGCTTTTCATAGTAAATTTTTCCAGTGTAATATCCTTGGTGATATTGAATATATCTCGCTGTGAAGGGCAATTTCAACCCATAAGATTGGATTATTTTGCTTTTATGGAGTGAGAACAATGATTAATTTGGTTGTAATTTAATAAATTCTCTGTTAATGTTTACTTGACAAATTTTATTAGGTCATGTTTCAGTTTTAATCTTATCAGTGGCCATGTTCAGTGTCTTATTTCCAAGCTCTTTTCAATAGTTAGTAAATAACTGAGCAAGCCTGATTCCTCACCACTTTGCAGATTGTGTTGTCATTTGCGTCAGTAAGAAATCAGTGCAATGCTGTCATTTCAATCTGGAACATTTTGCAGATATTTTCCTTATGATGCAGGGAAACAAGTGGCTGTACAAGGCACCAGGCAGGGCTCATTCCCACTTGGGCGTTTCAGTCATGACACAGCTTTTTCCCTCCCCATTGTAGCTGTTCTAGGTGGTTCTTTACTGAGAAATACTAAAAGTGTTAAGCAATAGATGACAAATGTCCTTTTGGGATGGTCACTATAAAGATCATTCCTTCCAAATACGAAAGAAAGGCGAAGTGGAGAACAGTCTCAGTCATGTCCGGAGAGAATCAGGTCTACATATTTTGGCAAGTGACAAACTTGTGGAAGCCCATGGATTGCGTGGCTCTAAGCAATGGAAGTGCTTTAGAGCATTTGCACAAATGTATCATTTATCCTTACTCAGATCAAATTCCTACGGCTGGGGATGAGAAGGAATTCTCCCTCATATTCTGCGTCTTAGTTCCCTCAGTCCCACTGGCAAGCACTGTGATATGACTGGAAGGTTGTCATCAGAGGAGATTTAAAAGTAGCAGAAGGTGATACAGATTGCTGAAATACAGTAGCCTGTGAAATTCATTAATCTCTCCTGTTTATTTATGTTAATGCCTGGGAATGACTAATTACGGGACACCGTGATCCTGTGTTCCTCTTCTTCCCTCTGTCTTATCTACTAACCGGGACATAGAACTGTTAAATAGGGATTTAATTGAGACTGCAGAATTAATAAAGCATTTGTTATTAGCTACCATGGATCTGATAATCTAGTAATGCAGCCAGATCTTATGTCATGGGTGGGGAAGAGAAAGGCAATTACTCAGAAATTATGCGCTCCAGCAATGCTCAGCTGATAAAGAGTATTTTAGAGATCAAGCGAGAAGAATTTGAGTAGCCCAAGGGAGCTAAAACCTCCTGCTGTGCTGTGGTGGACATCAGAGAATCCTTTCCCAATAAACAGCTCCATCATATCCAGTATCAAGAATTTCCAGTCAGAAAAAACAAATGAGGAGGTTTGTACAGAGTACGACGTCTAATGAGGACACATCTACATCACACACAACAATTAACTGTTCGACTAGAAGTGGCTGTCCTGTAACAGAGAACCCAATAACAACAAAAAGTGTCAGGAGGAGAGCATCTTTATTTCTTACTGGATGAAAACACACTAGCAGAGCTAGCTAAGCTACAGAAGTTGTAGGTTTAGGCTTTTCTTTTTCCTTTCTAAAATTTGTATTTATTTATAACACTGGTTTGGCTATTCTTCAGCCAGGCTATTCATCAGCCAGCTCTAGTGTAAGAAGTAGTTGGACAGGACTTACGTTCTTACAGTACCATGCTAACCGTAAGTTGTTCCTAAGTGATCTTGCTGTCAATTAATAAACAGGTCTTTTAAAGTGTTACTGATCTAGAAAAAAAAAAAAACTGACATCTTTGTCTTCACAAAAGATAGGACAGCACTGGCGTAAAGCAGTGCAGTGCGTAATGTTGGATTTAATTTTTCAATGTGAAGTAAGGTTTTTTTTTCAACATACCGCCAAATAAATCTCACCTAGGGGAATAGGAGCTGCAACACAAGACAATTTGTTTTCGGGCTGTACTGTAACAACATTCAGCAGTGAGCCAGACAAAACCACATGAGCTTAAGTAGAAGCGACTGAGCCAAAAAATAATTGTCATAATTATACACCAGGTAGTCAGATTAATAATGATAAAATATTTTTCCTCCCATAGTGCTGTTTATTAGCCGGCAACAGGACTTAATCTTTGCTTTGCCTGTCATGTGGTTTGTGAGAGACCTTGGAGAAAAAGTTTTGGTTCTGTTGTTTCCCCCCCCCATTATTTTTTTCAGGGGTTACTCTGCAAAACACTGGCCCTGATTTTCATCATGATCAGGAAGAGTAAATAGTTTGTGCAGTAAGTCTGGCCGCTCTAGCAGGAAAGATACATTGTCCATCCAGTGCCAGGAAGGTGGAAATACCCTTAATTTTATATTCAGTTAACTACAGGATTTACCTTTCTGTCCCAAGATTTCTGAATAGTTCAGCTTGGAGAGTTTGCTTGTGGAAGAACTGATTCACATGTTTATTTTCGTTCTTCCCAAATTAATGACTGCCCAACAAGACTAAACTCTCGTTGTGCTCTTTTCTATATGTTGGTTGTGCCCTCATCCAGAATTACGTCCACAGACTCTTCGTTAAGCAAAAGGTTACAGACTTTTCATTTTACAGCCTTATAGCTTTTTTACAGGAGAAGCATAGATTCTTTCATTAGTTTCACAGAGAAACATGTTTTTCTTAATTACCTTCTGAAAGAGATTGGAAGCCACCATTAAATCACAGTAAAACTTAAGTGTCAAATTTATGCTTTTAATAGGGAAAACTTCCTCTGCAGACAGGGTAAGGATGCAGCCACCCGTTGCCACCTCTGTAAGGAAAGTAAAGACCTCAGGACCTTAGAGGTGTTGCTACTGGATGCTCCCCTTAATATGCCTCTATACTGCCTTCCTTTCAGTGCTATGCCCTAGGGATATACCTCTGCTCGATGGATGTTGATTCAGATCTCAATTCTCAATTGAAATGATAGTAGTTGAAAATTTCATTGTAGCAATTCTCTATACTGCCACCAGAACTTAATATTAGACAATGGACAAACTGAACCTTATATCAAACTTTCTATACACATTACAGTTGTTACCTCCTTCCAGTTCTTGTCAACCATATATAGGGTTTAATGTCCAAGTGGAAATCAGTAATGAGGGGTATCCCTCAAGGGTCCATTCTGGGACCAATGCTATTCAATATCTCCATCAATGACATAGTGGGATTGAGTGCACTCTCACTGAGTTTGTGAATGGCACCAAGCTGAGTGGTGCACTTAATATGCTTGAGGGAAGGCATGCCATCACTCATCCAGTTTGACTAAATGATCTTTGAAGGTCCCTTGACAGGCTGGAGGAGTAGGCCCATGCAAACTATGTGAAGTTCAACAAGGTCAAGTGCAAGGTCCTGCACCTAGGTCGGGACAACCCTTAATATCAACACAGACTCAGTGGTGAATGGATTGAGAGCTGCCCTGCAGAGGACTTGGGGTACTGGTGCATGAAAAATTTGATAAGAGCCAGCAATGTGCGCTTGCAACCCAGAAAGCCTGGGCTGCACCACAAGAACCATGGCCAGCAGGTACAGTGAGGTGATTCTCCCCCTCTACTCTTGTGAGACTCCACCTGCAGTACCACACACAGTTCTGGCATCCCCAGTACCAGAAAGACATGGACCTGATAGAGTGGGTCCAGAGGAGGGCCACAAAAATAATCAGAGGGATGGAACACCTCTCTTATGAGGACAGGCTGAGAGAGCTGGAGTTATTCAACCTGGAGAAGAAAAGGCTTCGGGGAGACCTTATTGTGGCCTTTAAATATATAAAGGGAGCTTATAAGAAAGATGGAGGAAGACTTTTTACCAGGACCTGAAGTGACAGGAGAAGGGGCAATGGTTTTAAACTGAAAGAGAGTAGGTTTAGATTGGACAGGACAAGGGGCAATGGTTTTAAACTGAAAGAGGGTAGGTTTAGATTGGACAAAAGGAAGAAGTTCTTTATGATGAGTGGTGAGACACTGGAACAGGTTGCCCCGAGAAACTGTGGATGCCCCATCCCTGGAAGTGTTCAAGGTCAAGTTGGATGGGGTTGAGCAACATGATCTAGTGCAAGATGTCCCTTCCCATGGCAAGGATCTTGGACTAGATGGTCTTTGAAGGTCCCTTCCAACTCAAACCGTTCTATGAGTCTCTAATACCTGTCACTTAGAACCACTGTTTCCTGTTCCTAACTGTTCTTTCTGGCATTGACCTTCTTTGCTGCTTTGTATATAAAGCACCAAATATGGTGAGATATTGATCTTCGATCATGTATATCCATGACTGTGATGATATAAACATACATTAGTTTTCTTACAGCGAAGGAAAGGTATAGCACATATTTTGCAAAGATCTATCTTTTTTGTTTCTAATTTCTGTCGAAGAATGTGATTCCTTTATGTCACAGACATAATTTATTAAGAAAAATTCATACAAAAAATGTTTTGTGAAAGTAAATATTACCCAATTTGGAAGTGAAAAACCCCAAAGAAAACCAAGGTTAACAGGAACTGTATTATGACCCTGGAAAGACATGCTCTAAGACTGCAGTTATCTCACTGGCATGCTCCATGCTGGTTGCATATATTTATAAAAGACACCAATGAGTCATATGTAAACATTTTGATTATAAAGATTTTCTTCATTTTCCCACAGACTTGCTGCTTTCAAACAGCTGCATCCCATTCCTGGGCTCAACGGAGGGGCTTGATTTTCGAACCCTGCTGCTAGATGAGGAGAGGGGCCGGCTGCTAATCGGGGCTAAAGACCACATCTTCCTGCTCAACTTGGTTGATTTAAACAAAAATGTAAAAAAGGTCAGTTTATTTTCCATAGTTCATCTCATAAGTTCGATTTTGTTCCTTTTTCTCTTTTTTTTTTTTTTTTCCCCTCCCTTCTTCACTGTGTAACTGGCAGATTCATTGTGCAATGCTGTGGACCAGAATTTGATAATCTCACCTCCCATAATTATACAGATTATCTTTAATGAGTTGAATTTCTCATGGTATGTGACCTCCTGTGAGACTGATGTCCTGCAAGAAGTCAACTACCTGAAGGAACTCTGCAGTGCATGAAAGTAATATCAAAATATCAGCAAAAAGGCAAAAATACAGCTCGGAGTGTTTGCTTCTTCATTTCTCTGGTCGTGGTCAACCTCCTCAAATAAAACATTTGAAAGACGGTAACTGGAGATAGCTCTTCCTTTGCTTTCTGGCATCACAGGGATTATGTTACTGTGATATTAAACAGAGCAGAGGCAATTTTGGTGGTTTAAATTGTAGTAAAAATGTTAGCGGCAATTTTAACATTAACATTTGTGAATATCTAGAATTACTAGTGATAGGAGAAGCTTCCACTGGGATCTGATGTACTCCCTTGCTCATGCCCTATGACAATGAGTTAACTCCAGATAATGAGATGGCAATTTAGCCTTCAATATTTTGAGCAGACACAATGAATTGGAGCTTTTGTAAGCACAGTTGACTGCTACATGTGAAAAACAGATGCTTGCACAGGAACACACATGAAAATGGCTTTCCTGCTTCTTCCCGATATGCTGCTTACTGAAGAAAATCTAAATTCTCAGCTGTGTTTGATATTTTCTTTAAGCACCAGAAGGAGGTTTTAAATTACTGTGTTCTGCTGTCAGCTCTGAAGAGGTAACTGACCCTGAATTAATACAACTGCAGCGCAGGGGCTCAGCAGGTGTAGCAGGAGACTATTTTGCCCCACATGTTTAAGTGCAACACTTGCTGTCATTATATAGAGGAGATATAGTGCCAGGCTGAATATCTTATTTTTTATTTTGACTTCTGCAATGCCAGTTTCTTTAAAATTCGGATTCCTAGCATTTCAGGAAATTTCTTCCCTGGGATGCTTTATCAAACATTTGACTTGTGTCTGCCATCTCAGTAGTTTATTCAAAAACCAGCACCTCCTCAGGATATTACATTACCAGTATTATTCTTATTGCAGATTTTCAGACTACAGATTGATTTCTGGCATAGGCTTTCTGTAGAAAAAAAAAATTGTTTGTGTGAAAAGCAGATTTCTGTTTCTGTGGGATGCTGCTTACCTCCCGAGAGTGCTGTCACCTCCCGTTATGTTCGGCGGGGCTTGATTAGTTCAGAGCTGTCTGGAGGCAGTAGCACCCTGCGTGGTCCGCCCCTCCGTCCAAGCTGGAAATATTTTCCCTTTAGCCAAACCACCACTGATCGTTAGGGATGTTGTGCTTCCCAAGAAGAGCAGAACACAGACCGAGCCAGGAGAATCAGTGTGCCATCAGACAGTGCCATTTCACAGAGATATTGTACAGCAAAGACTCACTTTATAGTGGAATGAAAATTTGCATTTGGTAAGCTGAATGGAGAATGTATGGCTACGTATCTGTGGTAACCTGAAAGAAGGGAATAAAATTCATAACTGCTCACATATCTGGACTAAAGAAATTATTGTCTGCAGGTTCAAATACTTCTAATTTTTAGTTTAACCATTCAGGTCATCTTTAACTTTGCAGACCAAACACTGAGGAAAAGTATATTTAAATAGCTAAAACTGACTGAAAAACTCTGCGGAGCATCCTGCTGTGTTGATTTCCGTATCTCCATAAGCATTCAGCGACTTTACAAACTCTCCCTCTTGGGTAAATTCCCAGGTAACACAAGGCGATATCACAGAATTTTTTCTTTTTGGTTCCTCTGTGCTGAGCGGGTAGAAACGTGTTTGGGGAGGGAAGAGACAAGGTGAAGGAAGTTGCGCAAGTGGTTGGTTGTGTATAAATCTCAGTCAGTGACGAGGGTTCAACCCTAAAGGATACTCTCCAGTAGCAGCGAAGTGTCAGAAAGCAGCGTTTGCCGGCGCGGTGTTTAGACTGACCGTGGTTTGGGTTGGCGCCGGGCCAGGCGGCTCGCTTCCAGGCTTTCCCGGTGCGAGGAAACCACACATGTCGGGACTACAAGGGTCTGAAGTGTGTCCTTTGTACTCCTCTGGAGTAAGGGTCGTCTGGGGAAAAAAAGATATATCTGCTTATAGGCAGCCACTGAAATGAGAAATAATTGATTAGAATATTAAGTTTCTGCCTATAAGGGAGGTTTTTATTAATGAATTTGAGGAAGGCAGGTTAAAAGACAGCAAGTTGGGGGGGGGTGAGAGAGGTGTAAGAGCTTTGAAACTAGAGTGCAAAATTGCACAGAGTTTGTGGTTTTCTTTCTTTAAAACAAAACTGAACATGAGCTGTAGAACACTCTATGCTGGGTATTCAGATTACTGTAAAAAAACTCTCAATTTCAGATATTTGTTATATTAGGAACTACTGATACACCAAAAAGCCAAATCAGGATCCCCAACAACTTACTCTCAGAAAATCCTCATCTGTGGATATAATTACTTGGGAAGATTATGTTGTAGAGTCTGATGCTCTATATTGAGATATTTCTGGAATGGTATTCAAAGAAACATCCAAAGCATTGTATCCTTTTCCCGTCTTTAATGTATATGTATATATCATTTAATAACTTCCTTTTTACAAACTAATTATTCACCTAAATTAGTTAATTTGACTTACATATATTAAGTTATGGCTTTATTTCCTGGTATATTTTTCCTGATGAAATAAATCAATAGTTCTTCTGGAGTTCGAATTTCTTAAATCATTGTAGTTTTTATCCAATTTATTGTGTAATTGGTTGAAAACTTCCTTAGCTGGCAGCTTGAAAAAAATCCATCCAGTTTCCAGTGCTTGGAAACCTTGTTATAGAACAACAATAAGTACAATACTATAATAGAAAAGTCCTCCAGAATGAAAAGACAACTGCAGAAAGTTAAAATGGTTCCACTCTGCAAATAACTAAAGCTTAGCAAAGGATAATGGTTGTTCTGTGACAGGGATATAATTTCTGTGAACTCGTCCTGAATAGAAGCCTCTAGCTCCTATTGCAGGAATACCATTATCAAGTGCCATAGTCTTTTCTTGAAAGATCCTTAGAAGCCTGACAAGTGTTGCCAGCTATTTATAAACTGGAGGATTTGTGGTTCCTTCCTATGAGTGAAATAAAGACGTTCAGCAAAAGAAAGCAGAAAGGAGCAGCAACCTATATTTATCAGGGCATTGCAAATGCGGGCAAGAAATCTGAAGACAACTATGCCATAACCAGTAGAAGTGCAGTATAAAATAAACAAACAAACATGTTTACTAGCATGAGGGCTGGACAGCTGGAGAAGAAATTCTATAGGAATCCTAAGCTCCAGGGTCCCGCCATAAAGATTACTTTGGTACATAGAATTTTCTTGTGAGTTTGCCTAAAGCCTTTGCTATTTTACTCCTTAAACTGAGTAAATACTAAATGCAAAATGTTGTCAGCTGGGTAAACACTTGTGAAATAGCTGCAAAGAAACGGTGCGCCTTTCTGCAAGTCCTGCGCTGGCGAAGAGCGCGAGCGGGGTTATATGTCAGCACCATTATCACCGTGTCATCCGCAGCGCGACCCGCCCATCTCTGCAGGAATAGGAATGCTATCAAGGGCTGACAAGCTTTTGAAAAGCTGCCAGCCTGCAGGGGCTGTCAGTGCTGGAAGACACAGCCACATGTGGGCCAAAGAGATAAACACGTCAGATCCCCAGCAGCAGCTTTGGAACAAGTTGTTTTCATCTGCCCCAGCGCGTATTGGCACAGCGTCACAAATTATCGTCCCTTGGAGCATCCTTAGTTGGTACTTGCCGCTATTTTTTTGGCATTACCAGGTGCAGCTGTCTTGTGACTTATCCTTTAATGCCCTCTTGTATTTTTTTTTTCTGTATTTCACAGTAAAAAATACATATGCAAATATGTATGTATATCAGCTGGGTAAATGCTTACAAAATAGCTGCAAAGAAATTCTGCACCTTTCTATAACCCCAGTGCCTACCAACAGTCCGAGTGGGGTTATGTCAGCACTGTTATCACTGGGCAATATTTGCAGTGTCACCCACCCGTCTCTGTGGGAAGGGGAACATATATACAAATACATATGCGTATTTATGTAAAACAGCACCCTTGACATATAGGAGCCAAATTTTATCTTCACTGTGCTGGGAAACCTCCTGTCAGTCCATATAAGCGTCGTCTCAATTAGGGGTGAACCTGGTGGGAATTTAGCCAGCACTGAAGGGAGCCTATGGTCCTTGCCATCAAGCCAGAGCCTCAGGAAAACACACAGAGTCTGAGATGTTTATTGCAGCCTTGAAACTCAGTAACACCAAGATTGGTCCTTCCTAACCAATTATGTGCTGCTTATTCTATATGCCAAAGGAATTTAGCTTTCTGCCTGTTAGCAAAAGCTGTAGACTGTCTGAGGGTTAAGCTTTCTTAACCTGTCAGAAGGAAAAGGCTTGCCAGGAGACATCAGAGAAGACCAAAGAGTCACCTGGAAACCACTGGAGATAGCTAAAGTTCTGGAAGTGGGGGCATGACAACTGTGAAAGTTAAGAATAAACCCAGTGGAACTGGAGGAGGATGGTCATGAGTCCATCTGTGATCACGCTGGTTTGTTCTCAGTCTCAGTGAGTAGAAAAAGTTCCAAGAAAAGAACTGAAGTGAGGCTGAGATTTGACAGGGGTATGGTTTGACCCTCTGCACATGGGGAATTAGTTTCCAGGCATTAAATGCATGCTGATGGCCCTGCTTTTGAAACAAAGGGAACTTTTCTGGGTGTCACAGTTCATAGGGATACCCATTTCGACCTATTTTAGAGTATTTCCCTTCTTCCCAAAATTAATAGAAATAGAAACCATCTTATCTGTCATTTACAATAAGACAAGACTGGTTCTACTGGGTATCCATATAGTTCAGTGTCCTGTCCCCGAAGATGGTCAGCAGTGGGCACTGAAGGGAGAGTGTATGAAGAGGCTGTAATGGGGCTTCGGGTTAGGGACTTCCAGAGACAGAGGTGATAACTGTGCTTCCTAGCCCTTGGAGGACTCTTATCATTGAGCTATGTAACTCTTATTTTGAAGGTCTGAAAATCTTTTGGAGTCCATAAAATCATTTGATAGACTTAAATTTAGGCACCTGTGTAGACAAGGCGGAAGCTTTTGAACTGTTTACAGGCACAAAACAACAGATGGGGCAAGATGTGAAGAAAGCAGTATGTAACCAGAATGACAGCAATCCTAGGTGGAAGAGAGTGTCTCTCTTATTTCCTTTTGCATTGTTGCCATAAACTATGTTTCCATAAACATCCGCTGTCATTTTTATATTTTACCCATATGTTTAGGTATAAAGAGCAGAATATCCTGCTCTCTGAAAACACTTGCTCGTATTGGGCTTTGACTTTTTCTAAGGTAGGATTTGTCTTCAGTCGGCAGCGATAAACATGTCAGGAGCAATGCCATTTACCCTAAAAATCCTGGTGTACGGTTTCCTTTTAGGAGAAACAGACGGTAGTCAGAAGTCTGCTGTGGTTCCATTGTGGAAAATGAAGTGTAAAAGTACTGAAGCCTTTCAAGATTTAATCCCGTGTAAATGAAATCAGCATCTGGTCCATTTCCTTTAAGCTTTCACATATGCTCATAACGTACACATGAAAATGCGCTTTTCAGAAAACACTTAAGTACTGAACTGGCCACTTCTTAAGTTGCGTAGAGCAGGTCACAGTTTAAGAGGAGAAGGGTGGCATGTGGAGATCTTGCTTTGTCTCAGGCAGACGCGATGTAAAAAGCCCATTTGGTTCAATAAGAGCTTTCACTCTAACATCCACCTGCTGAATTTAGGCCACCAAAAGTCTGTGAGTGTGTCATCCAAATACACAACTGTTATTTCCCTCTGACTTCCAGTGCATTTTACTCAGTGTGACAACACGGTGAAAGTGATGCCATGCACTGGCACCCGCACTTCCTGTGGCGCTGTGTATCCCTCTGAATCCATCTTTACCTCCTCTCCTCCCTCCTGCCCCCATGCTGGATCAAATTCTATCTTTCAGAGATCCAGTTTTCTGCTACTTTGAAATAGTTGGAGTTGGAAATTCTGGTCAAATGTCTCTCTGGATGTATATTTCAAGTGTGGGAATTTGTGCGTTAGATGTAGGAACACCTGTTGGAAGAAGGAAGGTCTGTGGCAGATATGAAAGTAGAAGACATTTAAGAATACACTCCTGGGTTTTAGGGATCTCTAAGCATTTCTGAGATAAAACTGTTAAAAAAACCAGCTAGGTGAAAAATCTAACCCTAAAGACAGTCTGGGTAGGTTTCAAATACAGGGAGAAATTCAGATAAGGAACTTAGATGTACTAACTTCCTTTGCTGATGACTTTAAAATGTTGAATTCCAGAGTACAGCAAGTATAGCGGGGGCCAGTTACAAGAACTGCTTAGGGCAACCTTCCTCTTAGGATTTGTATATGAGAACAATCTGTCCAGTTCCCCAAGTTGTGAGCTTCCCATACCGCACACATGAGTGTGACAGATGTGAAGTATTTAGAGAGCAACTGGTATACATGCATGCTATGCTAAAATCAGCTCATTTTCCCATTAATTAAAATACTCTTTCTTTTCAGCAAAATAATACTATAAAAGCATGAAATTCTTTCTAACATTTATTGGGAAATTCAATAAATTTACAGTAATTTTCAGTGAAGTGACCTGGGGTCAGTGTACAGAAGTGACAAATGTCCTAGTTCTCAGCAAGCAATCCATGAACACCCACTCTTATAGTAATGGGGTGGGACATTTATGGTACTGTCTTATGCAGCAGTGAGACAGTCTTATCATTGAATAACTGTTGTATCTTTTCTCAGTGTTCCTTGAGCTTACTGTTTTTCTTTGCTTTTCATTTTTCAGCTGTAAATTACTAAGTTCTTCAGGGGGGGGAAAAAAAAAAAGCAAGTCACATTATTGCCATTTTACTGGTGGGAAAATTGAGACCTGACTGTCACGTACACTAGGGCAATGGCAAAACTGGGATTAGACTGTATCCTGGTTTACTTTAGTGTTTTTGGATCATGTTGCCCTCTTTACTGTATCAGCTTTATGGTCACATTGGGCTAAGTCATGAATACTTTTTTTTTCCCCACACAGGGGAGTAGTTTCTCATGGAGGAGAGTTTCTCAGGAGGAGTGTATTGCATATGCCAGCGTGACAATGGGTTTACAGCTCAATCTGGCTTTGTTCTTTGGAAGCTGCAGCTGGGACTATCGTATGGGGAATTCACTCGTACCAATAAGCTTAAGCTTCCAAGTTATGGTCTACATGATTTACAAAACCTTAATGAGACATTTTGATGCCTAGGAAGCTGTAATTTTATTGCATGCCTTCCCTCAAGCATCAATATAATGAATATCTAGTACATGGAGTAAAACAAGGGAAGAAAGCAGGCTTTCTCTTGCTGCATCAAGTAGCTATTTAAAATCAGTGTATTTTTCCCCTAAGTGCTTCTACCACCTCTTATTCCTTCAAAATAGGAAGGAAGCAATGCCTTTCTTCACAGGACTCAAATTCGGTGAGTGAGTGTTATGAGACACGCTGTTCAGCTGATGTCCTTCTCTCCAGATACGGCCACATCCTGCTGGTGCTACATGTACCACTAATAAAACACTTTGGGGTTTCTCGTACCAGAGACTGTACTGATAGAGAAGTGCTGAAGCACGTGTGCAGCGTCAAGCACGTGAGAGGCTCCAGTGAAACCCCCAGGGCTGCTGAAAGCCGCCAACCTCAGTGAGATGCTCAAGTGCTTGCCGCTGGCATGAGCATGACTATCTTGGGGACATGCAACTGGAAGGAGTCATGCTGGTCAATTGGTCTCACTCCCTGCTATCAGCAGCAGCTACCTCATGTAGCAGTTATTCCTTTCATAACCTGGTCCAAATCTGCTGTAAGGGGCCTTGTGGGACACTTCATGCAATTCCTTTAGCAAGGTCGTTTCTACAGACCAAGACCTCATTAGTCTGATGTTGCACATTTATTTATTCTTAATCTACAATCTATATTTATTTATGACCAGTTTATACCCACTTCCTCTGACTTTTTATAATTCTGGTCTTCATAGCCCTTTGATTCTTCCTGCATAATATTGCCAGTCTCCTTTTGTATTAGTGATGGTTCCCAACTTTGTGTCATCTGCACGTGTTGGTGGGTTTCTGCCAAGGGTACAAGGCTATACCCTTCTGCCAAGGGTATACAAAACAGTATGAGCTCTGAGAGTATTTCTTGAGGAACTCCGTGAGTAACTTTCTACCACAAGCACTTTACTTATCAGACCATTTTTTCCTGTAATAATGCCTATTTTTGCCAGCTGAGCTAATCAGTTTCCCTGTGGCAGCTTATGAAATACTTAATTGGAGCCCAGATGAAGAGGAGCTCTACCACATTAACGTAGGACACAATTCAGCTGTGTTATTAAAGAGACATACAATATTAGGGTGGAATAACAGCTCTTTACCAAGTTATATTGTCTTTTGTACCATATTCCATTTTCATTGGAAGCTTAAGTTATTCCTTTCTTAACTAAAAACTTGTTTTGAAGCCTTGCAAACAGATGAAATGAGACCAATAGGCCTGCAATGTGCTTAGATATCTTGTGTTCCTCCTCTTTGGCATAGTGACAATATACAGTATTTTCCACTCTTTTGGTAAAGCCCTGTATCATCCCAGATTTAGTAACTTCATTAGAAATGATTCTTGGAAAAGCTGTGATTTCATACAATAGTTTCTTTGGAATCAGAGTTCACTGTTTTATTTTTGAGGCATCACTTCCCCGAAAGATTTATAGTTTGTCAACCTAGGAACAAAAGTGGATAGAGAAAGATGAACACAGAAAGATGAGGAGAATACTCGCTTGTAACCAGTATTGTTAATTCATGACAGATGGCAGCTGAAATGAAACTCTTAAAAGTGAGTCCAGCTATTATTTGTATATACATATAGAGATGTATATATCATCCATGTATCAATATATGTATGTAAATAATCTTTTTTTTTGGTTCACTTTTCCCTTTTCATTCTTTTCTTAGAGTAAAAATGTGTGTTTGGAGGAAGGAAAAATGTTACTTTCAGAAATTACTCTGCTCCTGATCTGAAAAGGACCTTTGTGGTTTTTAATGTTTTGTTTTAATCAGAAATCAATTTTCAGCTACCCTTTAAAGTGATACCTTATCTGTCCTACACTTATGTACTACTTAATTATGTACTCCTGGGAGGTTTTCTTTCACTCTGCTAGCAGAGAATGTATTAGGAGATTTTAATTTCTTTCCTGTTGCTAAATTTAAGAAAATATTTGTAGAATGATTTAAAAGTAATGGTAAGGGTTTGGGGTTTTTTTATTGGGCTATAGAAGATAATATCAGGAAATCATGACAGTAGCTGACCTTTGGAATTTTGATATGGATATTTTGCGAGGAAAATAAACTGAAGATTAAGAGAAGAAAATGATCCTGTTCAAGTATATAATTCATGTATTTCAACTAGTTCCATTCTTCCCTTAAATTCAGTAACCCCACCTAGCTAGTCTAAGATTCCTCCAGACATTTCAGATAGAGATGCAACCATGAAATATATCATATATACCTAATTTGTACTGTTTGTAACATGAAATGATTATAATTTTACATGTCAGTGTTGTTGTCACCATTATTATATATTGTCTGATTGTTTAGGGTTTTTTTTTCTTTCTTTGAGGTTTTACTTTTTGGAGAATTTAGGAAAAAGACTTTGTTAAATAAGATGTTACAATTGTGAATTCAGCTTGTTAACTGAAAAAAATTAGGAAACGAAATGACCAATTTCAAAGCATCAAACCCTCTACAAGCTCAACGATTTTAAATATAAAAGAAACTGCCGGAACATCTAGTCTTACTTTTTGGATATTGTGAAACTAAGTAACGTGTCTGAATAAAATACGATACTAAGACTTAATTTAACCCCCTACAGAAAAGTCAGCACAGATGCATATAAATAAGCTTATGCATGTGAAAATTCAGTGAGACTATTTTACATGTGTAAAGTTAGTTGTGTGTCAGTGTTCGAGGGAACCAGACCTGTGGTATTGTTACACAGCGTGTGATCTAATAAAAAAATAAGTTTATGCTTTCTTGCTCAGCACATTGGCTTGTTATTTATTATGCAATTATCTCGACCTATTACAATTTAGAACTGACAGTTTCTGGGAAACCCTCATTTCTGCTATGGAAAGCAAATAAATATCACTTTAACCCATATATAATTGCAAATTGATTTTAAAGTTGGATCACTTAGCTTCACTTTTCATTGTCTAATGTGGCCTTGTATAATGCTAAATACTGAGGTCGTTGAGTAGCTGGAAAGTAAAACAATTGATTTTTCTACGATAATTGACTGTGGTCAATTATCATAGAAAAGGGGGTGTATATCTCAGCCTGGCTGGTCCAGCTTGTACGACAAACACTATTTCCCATGAAGCAGTATGTACAAGGATTGAGAGTAGATTTGAGTCCATTAATACGTGTGATGCCTTCAAGCATGTCTTCAAATGTAACTGGACCTCCCATAGCAGGGGTCCAGTTCTTCTGTGTAGTTGGCAAGGAGAGCTGGACATTTTCAAAAGCCTACAGAGGGAGATCTTGTCTGCCTAATTGGATGCCTAAACTTTGGCCAAAAATCTCCAAAAACCCTCAAAGACCTCTAGCCTTCTCTGTTACTGATACAGGGATCTTGGGCAGAATTGGGCATAAAGTTTATGTACAAGAGAACTGAAGATCAGATATCAGCTTAAGTCTCCTTGGCCAAATGTATTTGGAGATCCATGATCTTATATTCCTCCAGCTGTTCCTTTTCATCAGCTTTTCTTCATCAGCACCTCTTAAGCCTCAGACTTTCCTTCTCCTTAACCCAGTGGCATTTGCACCAGACCAGTGCTATAAGCGAGACCCATCCTACTCTGCCCAAGCAGAGACCAGATGAGTTCTCTGGCGCTGCCTTCAGCTCTTCCCAATGGCTTTGCAATGTTCCCAATACTTTCCTCTGTACTTTCCGGCATGGTACACTGTGTAATCCAGACACACTGGCATGGCTGAGTTCAGATTGCGTTTTTGTACCTGGATGCTGTCACGACATCATTCTGAGAAAATGCTCTGGGAAAGTAAATTTGTGCTCCAGTGCTGAGATGTTGTTCTACTGCCTTATCTCTGACTTTAAGTAAATATTGCTGTAAAAGGTTAAGGTTTAAGTAACTTAAAATACATTATCTTTACTAAGAGCTTCTAATCAGAAAGGTATCTGTAAATTCACTTGAGAGGAAATTAATTTCCTTGCAGAAAGCCAATACATCCATTTTCACTGGGAAGAGAAGAGGGAGAAGGGAAATAAAAAAGACTGTTTCCAGATTGAGAAGAACACTGACTGTAGATTTTGGACAGTGATAAAGCTATTTGATACAGGGCACTCTCTTCCTTTCCTCACCAATGTGGGACTGAGCCCATGTATTTGGCAAGCCACATCCTACAAGGTCCAGCGGCTGGGGGAAAGAAAGGCAATATTACAGCAGTTAATGCCTCTTGCATGTGGTTGAGTTGTGCATCCTTCCTTAATGATGACTTTATTCTAATGCATATTATAATAATTCTTTATTCTTATATATTTCACTATTTAAGATTTTATAAATTGTGATTTGAGACTCAACACTACTGTAAAGCATCTGTGACTACTAGTAATCTGCATACTGGTTCCTGGGACTTGAGGCAATTTCCTAACCAATATTTGCTCAAAAATTAGTGTGATTTGTTGTTGTTATTATTATTAGTCATGAGAAACAGCTATAGCTTTTTCTTGTCACAATAAGAAGGAAAAAACATCCATGTTCAGCATGGTGATTCTGGAATAATTTATATTTAGCTTCTATTTTGAATTTAATAGAATCAAACATACTCAATAATATCCAATTTTGACTGTTTAATTGAAATCAATGAGCCAGAACCTGAGCTGTCGTTCATTGATATTTCTTCACTAACGTAACTGGGGTTGCAGTAACTGAGAGCAATTTGTCATTTGGCTCCATCTACACCAAAACCTAGTTTATAGAATTCTGCAGTGCAGGTGAAAGAAGAAAGAGAAACACTTATAATATATGCTACCAATTATCTAAGGTACATGATTCTCCTCTAAATGTCTATGTCATTTTCTCAGTAAACTCAGTTAGTGATGATGAATGACATTTTTAAACCATGCGCTATTGATTTCTGTCAAATGTACTTTTTGTTCTACAAATTTCCCTTAAGCTACCTTTAGTTTTTTGAACAAAACTTCTTTTCCTTTGAAAATTGGCAGTAACAGCTAAGTATTTTTTTATAATGGCTTTGCCAAGTTCACTGGACCAAATTCATCACAAATGTAATTTGCCTTGTTTTGCAGTCAGTTTAGTTTCAAGATGATTTGGCTCATTATATCTTTGAGAAAAAAATACAATTCATAATGGTGACAAGATGTGCTAGCCAGATCAACTAAGTACTTTTTAAAAGTACATATAGCCAATGAAGAAATGAACAAAGAACAGGGGTTTTGATTTAAAACCTCTTCACTTTTTGTAATGGAACCCTGTATTTGAAGTCATGTCCATTTCAATTTACATGCAAATTCCTTCAACATGCATAAATCTGTTTTAACTGTTCATTCAAGGAAATAGTTATACTTCAGTCACAGGAAAATTTATAATATTCATAATCTTTGTCTATTTTAACTATGTTACAGATTTACTGGCCTGCAGCAAAAGAAAAGGTAGAATTATGCAAATTAGCTGGGAAAGATGCTCATGTAAGTATGATATATAGTTTTTATTATTGCTGGGAATATTGTATATTTGTGGTTTTGTTTCTAAATGCACAAAATGGGTTAGTAAGCTGTTGATAGATTTTTCCTGAACTAATGAACTGTTTTTTCTTCATTTAAAAAAATATTACACTTCTTTCTTTTTCTTTAAATGTTAATGCTTCAAGAAAGAAATCTTCAATATTGGAAGCAGCAATTATGCTAAGCCATCTTTGCATGTAATAAATGCAGTTGAGAGATGAATGACCTTTCCTTTGAAATGTATCCCGGGCAATACTCCCCTGAAATCTTTCCTTTCCCATCAAACTGCTTCTTTTTTCTTGGGAATATCCTGAATGTAACTCCATTATAATTCATTAACTAAACAGAGTAGCAGAGCAGAGTACAAATTAACTTAATTTGCAGACAGCTGCAGTTGAGGTTAAAACAAAATCTCAGACTCATTAGCTTTTCCCTGGAACCACAAATCGTTAGGAAGTCTTTTTAGGAAGTGTATTTAAGGTGCATTCATATATACAATAAAACTTCCATATCTCTTTTGCATAGCACAGATTACATCATGTGTCTAGAACCCACTAGAAATGTAAACATTTCCCGGCTGTATAATAAAATTTCATCCTTTTCTCTCCACAAATCCTGTGGTTTCTATCCAGCTTGTCTGTTACCAAGGTGGACTCCAGCTCAAAACACTCTCTCAGCTCTCTGCTTGAGGAATTTCAACTTTTTATCCTAATTTATTGCTACGCTTATCTTTACAGCAGACAAAAACTAAACAACACCTCTGCTGAGCACTGGGAAAATTCTGATACTGGTCTATGTGGAGGATTTCTGCTCATCTATTTCTTCGCAAAGACAAAAGGAAAAGGGCCAGAGGGGAACATTTGTTTTGGACATAGATCATAAATATCTCCTTTTTGCTTCCTCCATTGTCTCTGCAGCTTGCCACTCACTTAGGCATAGGGTGGTAGCTTGAATGTATGCATAACTCTTGTGTATTCCCTCCTAAGTACCTTGTTATATATATATATATATATATATATATATATATGTATGTATTTCTTTAATTTGGGGGAGGGCTGCAGCAAGTCTCTCCTACCACCCCACGTCCAGCCTTGCAGCGTGCGGCAGCCTCCTGTGCTACTTACCAGCGAGGACTAAGCCCAGCTAGAGCCAGGACTGACCCGAGCATCCCACGGGACTCAGGAATGCCCAAATAAAAGTGACCAGTAGGATGTGGTTGGTGCAGAGAAAGTTCACTCATACCCAAAACATACCCTTGGAAGTATGTTGAAGCCCTTCAGTCCACCACAATAATTTCCATCGTGTTACCTTTGGTGTTAAAGCTCGCGCAGAGCCCCGAATCGGGAGCAAAGGCAGGAGGATTGGTAGCCAGACTAACCCAGTGGCTCTCCGACCTCTGCCCAGTTGTTGACAGGGCTTGTTTGCTACGGCACAGGCTGAGCAGATCTCCTCCAAACTGTACTGCAACCACATAGCTTCTTGTGGCTGTAAGCATTATAGCAGAATTAGGCTTGCAGGTCTGATTGATGAACTGCCGAGGAGACAGCCACTGCAAAATTGCAGCCGTCACAGCTTTGAACTATTTAGTAAACAGTCTCTGCTACAGTGGTTTTGATTTTAAATACACCAATACTATGGCTATAACCTAGTACAGTGTATAATGTGAAAGAGAAGAATAAACATGAGAATTAACCTTTCTCTTTCTTTTTCCAATAGACAGAATGTGCCAATTTTATCAGGGTTCTTCAGCCCTACAACCGAACCCATGTTTACGTCTGTGGCACAGGAGCGTTTCACCCTCTCTGTGGATACGTTGAACTTGGAACTCACAAAGAGGTAATTTAATTTCCTCGCTGCTCTGACATGTCAAGGAATAACCCTCATCTTGTTTAGCATTCATCATAGATTGGAAAACACTACGCGAGTGTGTAAAAAATGAACTGACAGCAGCTTGCATAAATAACAGGGTAAACGGTGGATTTTGCAGGTCAGACGGGAACTCGTGTTCTCACATTTGATATGTGCGTATCGCCTTTGAACAAAGCACTTTCCTCAGTAAGGCTTAATGCACAAAGTTCTTCAGAATGACACTTTCATATGATTAACTAAGTGAAGAGAACGTTTAACCCAGATGTCTGTCTTTCTAGTAAGTCATTTCCGCACATACTCTCTGCTTACGTACACACACACGTATGCAGAGTTCAAGATGACACTCGTAGTTCTCTTTTTTAATGTATATATACCCTCGGTCCACAGAGATGGATTCCTGTTCCGTATGCATGTCAGTCGTACAGAGATTGAAAAGGGCCCCAGGACGGCATCTCAGGACTTTGCAGATGGTTGCCGCCCTGTTGCTAAGTAGATGTTGGGTATCCTCCACCATCAGTGGCGTATTTCTGAACTGAAGTTAGCAGCTGATTGGCCTTCATTTGCTGGTGACAAAGAAATCTCTATCCTAAGTGGTAAATGTTTGAGACCTAACCCCCACAAGAGAAGCATTTTGGTGTTGTGTCAAGCAGCCACTTAGTACACAAGTCTCTTTTTAACTCCTATACGTATAACACCTCGGCTATATTTGTAACACTGGCTCTGCTCTCAGACAGCGTTGAGATGTGACCTGTCTGGCTGCTTGCCTGCGGTGCAGGGTTCCTGTGCTGCTATAGGAATAACTTTCTCTTTTCTTTGGGTCTCACTGAAATTCTGGAATATTAGAAATTAAGTCTAATGGTATGTTATTAAATGTAATAAGATGAAGCATGTACACATTGGAGGTATTCTGACATGTGGAATCAAAGGCAGACGCTCACAGAAAAAAAAGAAAATTAAAAGAAAAAAAAAGGGAAAAAAGTAATTAATGCTTGCCCAGGCTGAGACCCATCATTATATTCCACACAATCTGTGGGTTGGTTGACCAGCCCAGAGGGGCTGCCTAAGTTGCAGAAAACTGAAGCTGCCTGAAATCTGTCTGGTGGTGTGCTTTCCCCAATAAACCATTAATGGTCCTGGTATTGTTTGGTATGTGCTGTATAATTGGGCTTGCAATTAAATAATTTTGTAGGCTTCTTTGCTTCGCTACTTTAAATATTCCAGTTGAAGCAACTGAAATTTTAGATCCCTTGTACCATGCTGCTTCCTTAGCCTGAGTGATCAAAGACGCAGCTGAATTGAACACAACAGCTCTCAGGAAGAGCATGAGGCAGGCTCTGGTTTACCTCTGGGTCATTAGCAAGATGCTTTATTCACTCTACCATTGCACCTTGAACTACTTCATTTGTGAAGGTTGTTTTCCTCAGACATTATGAAATTATGGATTTGGTCTGATTGTTCAGTCCGGCAGCCAGTCTAGACAAGGGGTCTGTCTCAATTAGACGTGACCAATTACCTTATGAGGGGAAATGGAAGAAGAATCCTGGTTTTGTATTTCCTAATCCCCTCGCTGTCTCCCGGTCCTGCATCTCCCGCATTCCCCCTGCTTGCTCAGCTGCAGTGGTAGGTCGGACAGTGTTCAGCACTACTCATGCCTCCTCTGATGGTGCATCTCTTCTACAACCTCCTACTCAATTAACAGCTTTGAATGACATGAGGCATATTTTCCCTTTCCTCCTCGGACCCCAAACACCCTACAGCCACGGTCCTTGCACTGCCTCTCCAGATAAATGTGACAGGGCAGAAGGGTGGTGAGGACCCTTTGACGTGAATTTGACGGGCAGCTGAAAATGTCTCCTAGTTGTAGGAACTGAAGCCAGGAGTCCTACAGGGTAATTCAAAGCAGGTTTATTGCAGATCCATTCTTTTAATATTTTTTCTTCCCCCCCTGCCTTTTTTTTTTTTTCTCTGGGTTGTAAGAATAGATAATGGATGTTTGGTAATTAGCAACCTCTACAGGAAGCTGTGGGATGCTTGGGAGAGCTAGGGCCTGAGATAGCCTCACGGAGGCTCTGAAACCAGGCAGTGCCCTGCTGACCTTCGAAAGCTGCTGGTGGATTTGCCCAGTGGTCTGCTGGCCAGTGACAGGACTGCGAAAACAGAGAGGAAAACAGTGTGGATCAGGTGACTCAAAACCACAGCACACACTGCTTTTGAAGCAGTACAAATCCCCTACGGGATCACACAATTAGAGGGGATTAAAGTCCCAGTCTTGCTATTGCTGAAGTCACTGCCAAAACTTCTGTTGGCCAGTGAAGAGGAGGCTTGGCACGGTTGGTGCTGTTAGCCACAGCTCTCCAAGGGATGCTCTTTTCTTTGAAAGCTTTGTCCAAAGTGAAAGCAGGAGGTTAATTCCGTGTGAATGCCTGGTAGTGTCCGTTAGTTTGTCTGGGTGAAGTCTGAAATATTTGATGTTGATCTATAAAGCCCTCGGTCCCTTGAGTACTGCTGGACTTGGAGACAGCCTCTTTGCATGGGATGTGGCAAGGGTCCTCTGAGCAGCTCAGCATTACACTTCTTAGAAGAAATGAGAATGGGACATTAACATAGTATTGTCAGAAATAAAAAAATAAAAAAAAAAAGCTTAATTTTTCATTTAGTTTTGTCCTTGGTGTGCTCTGACCCACTTCAGTACCCTGAGAATTTGGTTTACCTGATATTCCACAGGTTTGGGAAGATAACAAGGGTTGTTGTTTGATGATTAAATTCTGCTTTGTATCAGCCAGGATTGCTGGAGGAAATGGAATTTATGTTCATAGACTGGAATTGATTTTTCTTTTCTCTTAAGGAGCTTAATTATTCAATATCCTGGGCTTTTATCTTCTGAGCCTAGAGAGTTTAGGAGACACCTCAATGAAATAGAAAGGTTTGGTCATTTATAATCTGAATTACATTAAGGAAGAATTGAATTAGTATGTTGTGAAGTCTGATCCTATGTGGCCATCGTTGGGCATACTTAATTGTCATTTGTACTCTTCAGTCCTCTTGCAAGGCAGAGGTATAGAAACAAGTAATTAAAATCACTTCACCCTTTTTAAAGTAATTGTTTAAATCATAGAGGTGTCGTGGCTTTTTTTAAAACTAACTTCAAAAGTTATGTCTCTACAATAGACAGAAAACCCACAATGACTTGATTCCTGAACACCAGTGGGATTTTAATTATCACTGTAGGTAGGAGGGTATGTTAACGGTACTTCTGTAGGCAGCCTCCCTTCCCTAACAGCAGCAGAATTCTGAAAATCAAGTCTCTGTACCTGCAAAGACTTCCCTCTACTCCTCTGAGCAATCAATTTGCCTTCAGAAGGATTCACTATGGGTTTCCAGTTAAGTATTCTTTTAGAAAACTAATGACAGGAACAAGTAAAAGCATCCATTTTGGCAATTCAAAACTATAGTAGAACTTCACATTACTGCTTACAACAATTGAGTTGTTGATTGCCCACTGAAAACATCAGAAATAGTTTTTAAATAATTTCTTTTCTTTATCTTCCTCTATGCCCTTGTTCTGTGACCCAGGAATTAATCACGCTGTATTTGGGAACTGCAAGGAAGGATCTATTCTGATATCTCTTGTATCATCAGCCTTGTTAAAAATAACAAGAGAGAGCATATGCTGCTTTCATTTAAAAGGGGCTGAACTGTGTCTGCCGCAAACATTATTCTGCAGTCCCTGGAGAAATTTAGGAGTCAGCCAGAATCCCTTCTGGGTCTCCTGTTGCAACACAGTCTATCAGCACTTTCCCAAATAGAAGCCAGTGCCTTTTAAGTCCAATCCAGCTTTTCATTTGAGTAGAAATGAACACTGTGTCTTTTTTTCTGAAAATAATAGTATTTTTTTTAAGATTTGTGTTTCACTATAGAGTGAACAGGATACGTTAAAACAATGAGTGAAAAAAATCCCGATGTAGAACAGAGAGATGGACTGTAATCATCAATGCTGAGATGACAGCTGTGTGATCTAACACACCTTCACTTTGTACGTTAGCAGAACAGTTCATCTAAGTGAGTTTTCCTCTGCAGCCACACCAGGATAATGAATATGACTTTATTCCCAGGAAACGGTATTCCGGCTGGATACTCAGAACTTGGAGTCTGGGAGGTTGAAATGCCCTTTTGATCCTCAGCAGCCGTTTGCTTCAGTGATGGCAGGTAAGAAACCACCGGAGCCAGGCGCTCCTCTCAGACGTGCGGTGGCTTCGGAACGCAAAGTCTGGGGTCAGAGGCTCGGCAGATGTCATCGCTGAAGCTCCTCTGGCGCTAGTCGTGTTTCCGATGCCGGTTTGTGCTCTCGGAGCCGAGGGAGCCTTCAGCCTGCAGACACCAAAGAGCTGGAAGCGCAGCAACACAAACAGAGACATCTGAGCGGCTGTGAAGCCTCTGCCAGTTGAGCAGGAAGGCAGTTTCATCCTCACCCAGTCATTTCTCCTTTAAGAAGACAACAAAAAAAAAATAGACGGACAGACAACATTTGAAGCGCTTCTGGGCTTTTTTTCTGCAATTATCAATATGTTGTGCCCTTTGAAGTCTGCTGACATCCACTATTTCCATAAATACATTTTTGAGGTTGCTATTTACTCGAGTAGCCACTTCTGAAGCGGGAAGCCTAGGAACAAGATAGTGCAATCTGCCGGCTGCGCGCATCGCAGCGCTGTGTGGTCTGACATTTGGGGCCGAGGAATGTCAGCTTGACCTCCGGATTTCAAATCACTAGAAGAGCTACTTTTGTCATGGTTTGGTTCATAGCTTTGGACAATTTTCATTTAACTTGTCCGTCAAGCATATGAATACAAGATAAGAGTGAAGCACCATGACGTTTTCATTTACAGCCAGAGAGCAGTGGTGACAACGCTTTGAAGTATCGGTCACTCTGTGTTATAAAAAGAATATGACTAATGTTCCGTCTTTATTCTCAGATAATAAGATAGATGATTTGTGATTCTGACCCAACAGATGGGGCAGGACTTCCTTTATTAAAAACAATAGATTAAAGCCAGCGCTTATTCTTCTCAGGGACCCCTAGTACTGTTTAATATTAGACCGTGAAGTCTATTTTTAAAATGGGATTCTGGGATTCTAGAAACTTTAACTTTTTTTTTCTTTTTTTTTTTTTAATGCAATAGAACTCCATGATGTATTATAGTGTTGGCTAATTTCAGTAGCACTCTAGTGCTTTGACTGCTCTACTAAATCTTGTGAAATGAAGAAGCTGCCTGTTTTAGCTAACTAGAACATGAACTGTGGTGTATAAGAATTTTCAAGCTAGGTAAAATTAATGGTCAGGGTATTCTAGTATCCCTTCTCCGGCTGTGCCTGGTGTCAAGTGCTTCGCAATAACATACAGGGAGCATTTAAAGAGTTACAGGCCTGACCAGAGAATGTGTTCTTGGCCTACCTTCTGATGATTACTTTATTCCCAAAAGTATACCTCATGGATAAGACACTGCACTGGGATGCAATTCTGTCTCTGCCACTGATGAGAGGAGTAACCTTTGGCATGTCACTTCTCTCTGCCTAGTTTTATGTGTCTGCTTAAATGGCCATAAAGTTGACTTGTATCCTTCAGAAAACACTTTGAAATCACTTATGCATACATGAGCTAAATAATATTTCATTATATTTTCATTCCTGTGTGTAGGTTAATACAACTGAGTAATTTTGATTCTTTGTAGAAATGCGTAATCTCTCTTTGAATTCTGTACAGCATTTCATCCCAAATAAATTCCACAAATAAATTTGAAAAGCTGGTCTTTTTGACTGAAAAATCACCTGCTCATCATCCATCTTCTATTACAAATTACAGCTCACTAAAACTGTTCTGGACATAACTGGAACTTGGAATGAGAGATACCAAAAGCTGAGAGAAGTGCTGAAAACTCCTTGTCAGCAGAGCCTAAGCAAGGATGGAGAATTTCTGTTAGCCCTTCAGATTTATCGATCACTGAGTGCCTGTCAGTTAGCAAACACCAATTACCCTGCCCATTCCTCATTATGACAAATGCCTTTCAGAATGCACTATTGTTTCTTTACAAAGGCGACATGCTGTCTGAAAGATGTGCTTTCCAATACTGTCATGGAAATAATACATAAGTAACAATAATAATGAGGTAAAAAGAAAGCTGATAGATCTTTTTGGCCAAATAAAGTGTTTGTGGATCATGGGTTGTGGTTTTAGTTTTTGGTTTGGTGTTTTTTTTCCCCTTGATCTTATTTTTTTAAGTGCATTTACATCATTTGCAAATGAAAACCCAGACATCTATGTTGAATGGTATTTATTCTGCATTCACTCTCAACAAAAGACTTCTCTCTGAAAGATCTTGTGAAATCTTTTCCACCCAGAGTATCAGAAAACCTGGAGAAGGAACTCCTGGAAGGGGATCTTTATGTATCATATAGCTTTTTCTATGATTATTGTTTATGAATATGAACCTTTTTTTCTTTTTACAAAGTCCAAGGATTCATTGTTGCAAGTCATTAAACAAAAACCAAACTCCTCCAACCAATAAAGCTATCTTGTTATTTTGCAGAAAAAAAGAGAGAATTGTAAAATGCACTGTGTGGTAAAAAATAATTCACAGTGATACTGTTTCTTTGCCTTTTTTTTTTTTTTTTACTGAGATCTGAAGGAAAACAGAAAATATTGTGCAATTCTTAAGGTTGTGAAGTTTTGTGTTGCCCACAAAGCTGGTAGAAGACTAAATAGTAACTGCAGTTGCACCAAGCACACTGTGCTCTATTATAGATATAGTTTCCTTGTGAGAGGAATTCTGGCTGCCTTATTCAAGCAAGATGTCTCATTTATTTTAGTGGGACCATTCGCTATGTTAAAATGGTCACGATTTGGGTCTGTAGCCATATTCCTACCATTAAAACGCTACATAGTTGAGAAGAATTCCCATAGTGCCTAAATTCCTCTTTGTGAATGAAGTGTTAGATGGAGATCCCTACACCAGGAAAGGGCCAAGCTGCAAAGTTCCCATAGTGAAGCATCCATCATGTTTACTAGCTCAAGCCCAGGGGCAGCAAAGCCATTGGGACCATGGCAAGCCTGGAATACAAGAGCTAGTTTGAATGGACAGATGATCATGTCCTTGCCAACGGCCCCCAGGTCCATGGTCACTGCTCCTGGGACAGGATGCTCAGATTGAATGCACCTTTCTACCCTTAAGGGTCCAGCACCCATTAAAGCCCGGGGAATTTACTTTTCTGAGTGTCTGAAAGATCTGAAGATTGGACTTGGACTCTGTTACTTCTCAGGCATATAATTACCCTCATTTAAAGGTAACTAACTTCACAGAACCCAAATACCATCAAAATATAAGCCAATAATACTTTAAAACGTTAAATTAGTTCATAGGCCAATTAAACACAGGTGTTGTTCACCCAACAAGACACAAACAATTTTAATTTTGTTTACCCCACAGCTGTAGAAACCCTATTTCTTTTTCATTTGCAGATGAGTATCTTTATGCTGGAACAGCTTCTGATTTCCTTGGCAAAGACACGGCTCTAACACGTTCTCTGGGCCCTTCTCACGACCACCATTACATCAGAACTGACATTTCTGAACATTATTGGCTTACTGGTAAGATCCCAAACATATGCTGTTGTCATTTGCATTGTCCCTGCCTCTCTGAAGTTAATAGCCCCTTTCTTATATAAATATATGTCCAGTAACTATAAATATAGATATTGTGTCATGGTATCTTTGGATTACATAGGCTTTTTTAAAAAAAGCTCAGTGGAACAAAAATGCACTTGAGAAAAGGCACAGAGGTGAAAATGCTAATTAAGGAAAGTGTAGAAGCGTAAGACCTAATCATTCTTTCCATCTTTGATCTATACATCTGTATATAGTCCTGTAATTGGAATAATATCATGACTTAAATGCTGCTATTTCCAGTCTTGTTGGAATATTTTTTTTAAAACCCTTTTCTCCTATCACTTGTTAAAAGCTGTTTGCTACAGCATGTTGAAATGACAGACTAGAAATTCCATGTTTTTAGGTAGGAGGTCTTTTTTTTTTTTTTAATTTTCCTTTTTCGAGGGGGAAAAATACCCTTTGTTGCTGTGAGGATCATTTTAGAACCACTAAGGGCACCCTAAAATAGCTTCCCAAGCAAAACACTGCTTTTTCTTGCCCGTTAAAAAACATTCTGAGCTAGTAAACCCTCTAAAAAACTGGCTGCATTTACACCCAGCCAGTCTCAAACCACACACAGAGTAACATGGAAAACTTTGCTCACAAGCTAACCCTGCTCAATTAAAGCATCCCCCTTTTAGCCGTCAACTGTCTTTAAAGATGTGGCAACACTGGCCCTGATTCAGGATGCCTGTGTAACTATTATGGGTGTATTGTAAAGCCAGGGCTTGCTGACCACAGGGTTAAGTTGTCTTCCCAGCAGACAACTTCTGAAAGGGATAATTTTGCCTCTTAACTCTTTGAGACCTCAACAAGAGGAAATGTTCCTTTTTATTATTTTTTTTTTTCCTACCCCTTCTCTCCCTTCTTCTGAGCTGTTGCCTTATGTTTCTGTCTAGTTGTAACTCCATAACATCAGGTTTTCTGCTGTGAGTTGAGGAGGAAAGGAGAAGCCACTTAAAGTCATTTTACCTTTCCAAATAGGAGCAGTCCTTTGGACAGATAGAAGAATCTCACATCCGACTCTGCTGACCTATCCCACTTGCGCTTCCTGTGCTCAAAACCTTTCTCGTCCCCCCACTCCTATCTCCTGCCTTGCATTTCTACACATCCCTTGTGCAATGTAGACCAGAAATGGGCTGTAAGCGATTGGGACCAGGATGGGTCCTTCCAGCAGGCAGTTCTCTAACTGTAATTAACTGTGCAACTGAATATCCAATTTTATCACTGGCGGCCTGTGGATACTCAGAATGGAAAGATGGTTGGGGTAGCTGCTTTCCTAAGGGATGCTATAATATCCTAAAAAGAAATATTTACTGCAGTTTGGTCCTGAGGAGCATCTGGTGTTATCATTAGTATAGATCCACCTTAATGAGCATTGCAGGGTTCAGCTCCCAGCCCAAAAGGACTTACAGCTGAAATATCCAGTTCCAAACATTTCTTTCTGCTATTAATGTTTCTTCATGAGCAATTTGAGGCAAGGGAAAGGTACAAGAACACAGAATAAACTAAAGGTTTGAGAACTGTTTATGGGTTTCAGTTTAGAGGCTGGGTGGGGGGTGTCTGCCTTTCTTCTTTCTTTTAAGTTGATTCACGTTTTACTCTGTTTTCACTTAAAGCGTCTGTATTTGTGAAAGTTTTCTAAGGAGAATAGTATAGTAATATGTCTGGGTTTGAAAAACAGCTTTAGTGTGCTAGACTGCGACGTGAAAATTACCCCACACTATATAAACACTGAAGACCCCATATATTCTTCAGGTTTACCTTGTTTCCAGCCATATAAAAAACTACAGCCACGCTCTGTCTAAGACTTCACATACACAATCTGTGCACTGTTATACTAAGAGGCATAGATATAAACTAGGTGCTTTTAATATTTTGAAACGATCCTTTTAAGGTTGGAGAAAATTTTGAGTGCAACCCTACATGATGGGATCATTTCTGCAATAAGCCATAGTGTAGCAAATATATTTCAAGTTTATTGTCTAACATTACCAATTGCATACATTTGTGCTTTCTGCCGATATTGGTATAAAGAAAATATTTACTTGATTTCAGGTTTAAAACTCCCATCTCATCTAAATCCCCTCTTCCCTAAATCTACCACCCATTCACCAGGCGTGTGTTAGACCTCCAGGAAAAGTTGTACGTACTTGAGTAATTGTACAATTAGAAATAAATTATTTCCAGGCGTGACTCATGTTTTACTTAGGATAAAATGCGTAACTTGTTTTTTTCCAGAGGGCTGAGGAAGTTCTGCTATAATGCACCTTAATATTTTTAAAATTTAGTCTTATTCTGTTTCTGGAAACAAGATTATCCTTTCCTGGGGGAAGGGAAGGAAAGACAAAGCATAAGGGAAAAATGCGTAGGATACCTTCCAGTCTCTTGCAGAGAATCTCTATCTTGACTAATTAAGACATGTCTTAATCTCAATGACTGAATAGCAGCTCCACAAAGGAGAAAGGGAGGAAGGCAGCTAATCTTTCCCATGACTCATGCTCACACAGGCTCATACTCCTGCACGCAGTGACACCGAAGACGGAGGGGATGCTGCCTCTGCTGAGACATCAGCCCTTCTCCTGCAGAGCTGAAGAATCAGGCGCTCCTGCAGCCGCTGACCGGAGCTGCCTTGCCCGTGGCCAGGGATGAGGCGCGTGGGGCTGGTGGCCCCACTGCGGATGGCAAAGCCACCCACTGGAACTGAGTCTGCCCCGCTCCAGCCCAGTGGGCAGAGGAAGGCATCCTATGGTGGGACACCCCAGAACTACATACAGGCATGCACTAAACAGCTGCACATTCCTCCCTCCTTTATAGGAGGCTAAAGCCATGGCTGGAATGAGTGCTTCCCTGAATTACGTTCTTCTTTTTTTTTTCTTTTTTTTTTTTTCATTGCAATTTAGCTGTCTTTGCCAGGGCAAAGACTTGCAGGCAATGACTTCTTTATATCCTGCGAACTTTGGATGGGATTCAGCTCACTTAGCTCTAAAAGGCAAAAGTTAGCATCCTGTCTGAGCTCAGTCGTTTCGCTTGTCTCTGTCTGTAATTTACAGAGAGAGGTGACACTTCCAGAGGGTGACTCACCCCATCTATTGTAGGAATCTGCCCTAAAATAGGATTATTCATTGTCACTTTCTTCCTTGTGTCCCTCCCTGGGAGAGGACCTGGATGATAGAGGTTAGGAGCTTGACTTGTAGACGGTTAAAGGTAAATGAGGTGAATGCTATCCTTCGCATTTTATCATGCCGCGTATTTCTGGCAGCTCAACTACAAAAAGCTGCACCTCCCACTGGTTTGGGTCGCTTTGTCATTTCTTCATGTTCTGAGATTTACTACTCAGTTGCTGTCCTCATTTTCTGAGCCTAATGAGTCTTGCTTCTCTGTAGGTCTTAATTAAGGCAGGCACAGTTGCACTATCTAAAACTACTGCTGGCGTGAGAAGGGTATGAGAGCCAGCAGGTAGCCAACAGCAAACGTGACCACACCAGTAAACCCACAGCGAAGGACTAGGTGTAACAGCTCTTCCCACTAGGCCACGAGAGCACGTTAAAAAAAGCACGAGCAACACCTGAATTTATTGTACCAGCTATTGTCAGAGCTCATGATGCCTTTAATCCCTTGCTTGGTTACGTACAATTTAGCTATGAAATTAATATATGGGAAAATCTTCTATCGAAGCAATTAAAGGGGGACAACTGTGTGTACGAGAAAACAAACAATGGTTCAAAATCATGATCATATAATTTTTTCCCATGCAAAGAATCCAAAAACCTAATTCACGGTTGGTTTAAACACACTGTTTTACGTTGTATGGATGGATTAGAAAAGATGAGACAAAGATCTCACTTGCAGAACGTAATGTGCTTTTCAGATCATGATCTCTTTCATTAAATTGTTTTCAGTCTCTTTGTCTTCATATCTTTTACACTGTATTTTTGCTTGGATTTAACTTTCAACTTCAGTGTTTTCAATTGTGATTGAAAATTGTTAAATATTTGTGTTCCTTTAATTTGTTAGAGATTCTTCTAAATCTGTTCCAGGAATTGGTATTGAGACATTTGTTTTTGCATTTGGCTTGCCAAGCAAAGCAATGAAATTTAATTTAAAAAAAACATATATTCAGAGTTTTGTTCTGTGAATGTGGATTAAAAAAAAAGTATCTATGTGAAATTCAAAAGAATGCTATAGAAGTATTTCACAGGTTTTCCTATTAAATGGTTATTTAGCTAACCGCATATTTCAGAAACCATACTGGAAGCGTATTTATGTATTTATTCACGCTTAGAGATCTAATCTTCAAAGTAACCTTACAGGCCCTGAGGGGTAATTGAATATTTTCTTTAGGTCATTTTGAAATCCTAACTTAAATTTATAGGGCTTGATGCCTGCATCATTTCATTTTTCTGCTGCTGCCATTCTCTAGTGTCAGAAAGGTTTAAATGGAAGCAACACTGTGGCTATTTTGACCCATAAATTTACTCTTCTGTCGTGAAGGTGCACATTCAGCACTTAAACATATCCCGCTTTGTCTCAAGCTTTCGACTGTGAACTTTTGAATCAAGGACCTTCTTTTTGTCCTGTGTGTACTATAGAGTTCATGGTGAGAAATTCTCAAGGCTAATATAAGTAACAGTCATTATAAAGAGGACAAAGGCATGAAGATGCAGTAAAAGCTGGTAATAGCATTCCCCACGTATTGCCAGCGTGCTCTGTTTGCTCTGCCACCTTACCCCATCCTCTTACTGCTTTTTGCTGCAGCCTGCCTGCTTATGGGGGACAAAGACTGTGTATTTTATTGCTGAAAGAATGTATTTTAGAGTCAAGGGTCTCTTTGCACTACATTTGTATAGCCACTTCTGTTTAAAGAAAAACATCATTGATCCGAGTGCCCTCAGAAGAGCTCATCTATTGTAGCACATTGGGGAACGTCTTAAAAATCACTTCCCCGAGTATCTGGTTCACGTGTGCAAGACAGTGTTGTTGCCTGCTCTGCTGCAGCCAGGGGCCCCTAGGACTCATTTAAATTCTGTTTTTAATGCAAAATTAAAAAGAAAACCAAACCAAACCAAAAAAAAACCAAACAAAACCCACAACTGGTGAGCAGGTAGAGCAGGACTGGAGATCATGAGCAAGAGAGCCAAGGAAGAGAGTGTAGGACATGTGTTCAGTTCTGGGCCCAAAAAGCATGCCTACAGGGTGCAGGCAGAGACAGCCAAGCTTGCTTTGGAAGAGACCAGAAGTAATGTAACTGCTTAGCGTGTCAAGGTAAGGCATGCTGTAGCCCTCCTAGCAAAAAGCAGATTTAAATAATGCAAACAGACCGTTAACATTGATCTAGCTAACCTGTTGTCATGCACGAGAAGCAACACGGTCCTTAAGACTGACCAGTCAGTTGTGGAGTTCAGTGTGCTAACTGGGGCATGCCAGCATGGCACCGTGTTGGGTTTGGTAGATATAGTCGGTAAGATGGTTATAGCACAGATATGTGGGAAATGTAACGTGGGAAAGCTGTCATTTATACTGAATTATTTTTGCATGCTCCCTCTAGTAAACAGTAGTGTATTTCTGTACTCATAACTGCTGCAATGTGTAATTAAATTAATTTAAATTCTCCTATGTGATTTTGGAAGATCTACTGAGCTTTTTATTGGTGGCAAGAGCAGTAAGACCGAGTTTTGTGGGCAATGTTTTGTACTGAAAGTCATCCTACTTTCAAACAGAGAGTGATAGCCAGTGCTGCATATTTATGCAAGTGGTAGTAAGATATATATGCAAAAATATCACACTAAGAATAAATACTTCAGAATCAATGGTGTTTTTTTCTCAGAGTTAGTGAGAAACTTGACACTGTATGTCTGTATAGTGATGTTTTTACTTCACTGGAAGATGCAAAATAAATGCAGATATTGAAAGAGAAATTTAGTATCACATATTAAGACTTTTCTTCATATTTTAAAACCTTTTTTTGGGAACTTCTAGGAGCGAAATTCATTGGAACTTTTCCCATCCCGGACACCTATAACCCAGATGATGACAAAATCTACTTCTTTTTCCGAGAAATATCACAAGATAGTGGCACATCTGACAAGACAATCCTTTCCCGAGTTGGGAGAGTTTGTAAGGTGAGGACTCTATCTTTTTATTTTATTTGAAAAAAAAAAAAAAGAGGAAAACAAAAAGTAAAAAAAAGTTTGGTTTGTTTCTGTGAGAAATCTCATTTTCCCTTCAGATCAGAAGGAAATAATGTTATTACCCAATAAGCCATCATACTATTTTTTCTGAACATAGATTACTAATGCTTTCTGAAGTTGACTCATCTGAAAAATAGGCTTGATATGGACTGCGTACCACTTTTAGAAAAGCTAATATGCTTATAAGTGATAATCCTGCGTCTAAATGGTAATGTATTGACCTTCAGATATGCAACAGTGACCTGCTTTGTTTCATAAGCTTTCGGTGAGGATTGACTTGTCAAAGCGTACGCAATGACAAGGTATTTGGGTTTTTGTGGAAAGTGCCCGCTGAGTGGAGGGATATACAAACCCCTCCCTTCAACCTAGCTCAGTACATCATTCCTGGGCATTACTGAGAGCTGGGGTCAGTCATTTGTTTCTACACATTCCTGATAATCAGTCGGGGTGAAGGGAGGCTAAAAATGTATATAGTTTCTGAGCTACACCCACATCTGCCCGGAGGTTTCCTCCCCTGGGAAGGAGTGCAGTCCTTGACCTGTTGACCAAGAGGAACCAGGCCCCAGGTCTGCTGCAATGTAAAAAGTTTAATTTGGTTGGTGCCTAACCTCCTTTAAATGATTACTGCCTTCACTTTCTCTTTCATTATGCTTGGTTTTGCCCCTTAGGAAATATTTCTGCCCCTATGGTATTCATAATGCAGACTCGGATTTTCATGAGCTGCGCTCTTTTTGAAGAAGCATCTCTGTCAAGGGCAGAAGCCTCCTCAAATGGAAATGAGAAGATAAATCAGTTCCTGCATATGAAAGACAGCAATCGCTATAGAGTTTGCTGTTAACAGCCTGCTGGTTTTGCTAAGGTCTTCTTGCCACTACGGCAGAAGGTCTATTGACCTTTGTGTCAGGCATACTCTCTATCCACTCCTTTGTCCCATAATGCTGTAGGAAGAGAAGCAGTGTAGGTGCTCCCATCCTGTCCTTAAATCTTCAATGAATCCAGGTACCCCAGAATCACTGGCAAAAGTCAGGAAAATTGGACTTTAAATAGTAAATACAAGCTTTGACCAAACGTTTATCTCATGTGATGAACTAGATATCAGCAACACCATCACAACCACCACACAAGTAGGTACATTTCTGTGATATTTTGTTCCGATGTCTTCATTTACTTGCATTTTCTGAGCAACATGACTCTTCTGGCAGTGATAATTATCTTCTTAAGAAGCTTGAAAGTTTGTAAACAAACAAAAGGGTTTGTGATTTACAGTAAGATGTGTCTAGGAGAAGAGCATCCATTCAGCTGATGGACACACACTGAAAAACAAAGAGTAGACATATTCACAGTATGAATATGTAAATCTATGACTGTTCTGCAGTCCAGCAAACTCCTGACAATCGAGATTTCAGTGACCACAGCCATTTCACACTTCTATCCTTGACCTAAAGTGCTAAGAAAACAAAAACCTCATTCATAAATCAGTTCTATAATAGGTTTTTAGCCAGACGAAAGGATGGATAATCTTTAGTTGGGTATTTCACAGCAGTGTGATTAATGGCAGAATGGAAATGCAAACATATATGATTTGCTGCTAGACATGGCATTTGCTGATTATGAGAAAGCACTTAATGCATTAGGAGAAATCGGTAGGCAATATTTTCACGTCAAGGCACATGAGAGATTATAGTAAACTAAGATATATTAGCTAGAGATCTCCAGCATCCTTTACCTAGAGAAAAAAGCAGATAAGATATCATAATGAAAGCAGAAGTACTGTAAGGAAATCCTAATGACCATGCGTAATCGTACCTCAAATGAGACTGAATTTGTAGAGTAAACATGTTAAGGGGGAAAAATGTCTTGAATTTTATTTTTAATAGTCAAAGCAAAACAATGGAAACTGATAAGTAAGGTGATTATTATTAATGTTAGCTTTGCACTGTCTTCTTTATTTATTGAGCACTTCCTGATAGATGCTGAATTCTCTTGAAAATTCACACTCCTGTTTTTTTGTGTATTTGTCTTGATCATCTGCAAATAAAAAATATAATGGAAATTATTATAATTAAAATAGAATTGTTATGGTTGTCTAATATAAATGAAAAGATGCAAATAGACTCCTCTGTTTACAGACTAAGGTCCTCTGGATCTGTGCTTTGCTGTGAAACATCTGCTATGCTTAGTTCTCTCTGATATTGTCTTTGGTTGCAACAATTGATAACATAGCCACTTCTATTTGCGCTGTCTCATTAATGTGACCTGTACTGCATAAAGTTAAACCTTTGCTTTCTTTCCTTAGCAAGCAGACAATAACAGTGGATGGGAGGAGCCCAGCAACTTTTGAAATAGTTTACTTGGTGTAAATCCAGTTTTCTTCTGCTAGAATTCAATTGCTCTCTACCGCGCTGTGCCTTAGGGCTCCTGTGCGTTACTGCCAGAGACACATGCTGAAATTAGAATAGGTTTTGTTTTTAATAAGGAATTAGTCAATGCAGCCTATTCTTTGGCTAATTTTCAGTGGCTCAACAATATGGTCTCTCACTGATCCTCCCCCTTAGGGAAAGTCTCTGGAAAGCATTCCCTTTTCCCAGCTACTTTCAGACCCAGAAGATTACAATACTCTCCCTGGCAGCTCTTCGCTCAGAGTCAAACAGCTGTCACTTGTCCTGTTCATAAGATCATACTCACCATCTCGAAGCATGCATTATAATAACGCAGCCACTGTAGCACTAAGTAGCACTAATTTAGATTTACGTCATCTGCATTCTGTATATCACTGGGGGATAGCAGTACGAATTGGGAGGAAGTGCTTTCAACAGTCACTTTCGGAACCGGTTGTGTAATTTATCATGGCAAACGGCATTTCCTATTTTTGGTTTGAGGGAGGCAGAAAAGGTATCATTGGCCTATCAGTAATACCTGGTACTGCTTACAGTATGTTCCTGTTTCCATAAAGTATAATCTGTTGGGTTATTTGCTTTCTTTTCAAATAAGGTCATAAGTAAAAATAAAAAGACCTACTATTCAAGATTAGCCAGCTAGATACACATGTGTATATTACATGATCATACAAATCTTAACTTATTAAGAGCACGGACCCACGTGTCTCTGTTTCTAGAAAGGCAGGCATAAACTTTTACAGCCACATTTTCTTCAAGCCCACACTGCTGAACCAGTTTGCAGCAGCCAAAGACGTGACACAGTCATTAGACACTGAGCCAGATTTTGAAAAAAGAATTGCAGCATCCATACGCTGTACCCTCTGCAGTCAAGTGAGAAGTCAGCTGTATTTTTGTATACATACCCACCACAAAATGATGACAGAATTGCAATTCTATTTAAGGACAACTTCACATATGCATAAATATAGCCCTAGAAAAGACATAGGTTTCCCTCCTATTTTCCCCATTCAAATAAAGAGAGAAATGAAAATTCTAACTTACAGGAATCCACAGAAAGGTTTTGGAGAGGGAGAAGGGTTGTTGGGGGTTTTGTTTGTTTGTTTTCTATATAGAAAGGCATTTTTTTCATAGTTACAACCTCATTCTATTGGAATGGAGTGGAAATTAGCCAAAAGCAGTAGTCTCTTTGCTACAGCATGAAAACCCTGTTTATTATTACAGCGGTTTGTATTTGCTGTGTTACAAGCTTCTCTTTAACGGTTTTGGTGATGTATTGCAAAAGTTACGGCATGCAGTCTTAAAGACTGATTTCCAAGACCTCAACTGCCAAGAAATCAGACTTTGGCCCCTGATGCTTTCCCATGTTTCCCAAAGTGTTCAGTATCCAGAAGCGGCCTTTGTTCTAGTGGGAACAAGTGAGCTCTTTGTCTTTTTTTTTTGGTATGCCATTCCACCCTCATATATACCATGCTGTACCTGGGGATGAGAATATAGCAATTAGGCACGGCCCTCTTGGTTAAACTGTACTTTCTAAACACACTGGAATGTAGTCATTTTAAGAGCTCCTGAGCTGAGAGCCCAGGACACACCCTGCATTCCACCTTTGGGTAATGTGATTTATTTCCAAAGCCATGAGCATGAACAGAGTTCAAGGCTACAACCTTGCCTCCCGTCTGGTGCTTTAAGGCAATTTGTATTCCCGGAGTGGCAGGAGGGAGCTATTCCTCTGCGACTCCGAGTCCAGGGTCTCTGGTGGGCTCTGCTGTGGGGCTGCTTATATGTAAAAGTTAGGAGGTGTTTTTCTTGTCCTGGAAATAGTCTAGCCATGCCTTTACTGTGACTGGGGATAACTGGGTCATTAACATTCTTTGTATTTCTATATTGTGTAATGCATCACTGGGTAGATAATTGATCTATCTCCAAAAACATTTGAGTTGTCCGCATAGCATAATGTTTTACCATTCAGCTGTATTAGCTTGGGTCCCGGAAGCAAAATAGCCATGTTAACATGTTCTCAGCAGGGCTAATTAGTCTGGGCTCAGAGCCATGCTTGAGCAGCTATCCTGCTTCCAGTTCTGGAGGCAAGTCATTCCAGACGAGATTTAACTTACTGCGTATTACATGCTTACATACTTTCTTTGTCACCGTAATATTGCCTAGCCACAATGCTAACCATGGATAATGGTTTTTTTGGTTTTGTTTTCGGTTGTGGTTTTTTTTCATTTCTCAATGATAATGATTAAAATCAGTTCACAAATGTCGTCTCTAGAAAAACTTTGGTCCTCATTTGCCCGTTGAGCATCTTTGCAGAAGTGGGTCTTTCAGCAGCCAGCTCCTTTTGGACTTCCAAATTTGATATTTGAATACTACGTGCCATTTGAAAGTTTTCAAATTATGTAGACAAGCAGATGCTCATCAAGACAATTTCATTTTAAGGGCTGATGTGTTGGAGACAGGCCAGTTCCATATAGCATCTGCTTCTAACTGTGATGAATTAAGAGATATAATATCAGGCTTTGTCAGGTCTTTTGGTCCAGCTTTCCTTATTGGCAAGAGTACAGGCACGGGTATAGGAAGTTTTGTATATTTTTGTCCCTCGTGGGTGTGTTTCAACAATATAATTGGTGTTTTTTTGAGGGGGGAAATCATGATTTGCAGATGAAGCAAAAATATGTAAGTTATGCTTATATATAAAGAGGTGTGACTGAATTTTACTGAGCCTCAGGGAAAATGAAAAAGAAATTGCAGTGTCAAGATAGAGCTTTAGAAACTGGATTATGGAAATGCAGCTGCACAGTCTCTGAAGCAAACCCTGGAAATCATCCTAGTTGCCAGAGACTCATTGCAGAAGACACTGTCAGTAACCTCCTGGCTTGGAAGTGGGAAGCCTGCAGGGTTAATTGGAGTGGAGTTTCTATGTCTAATCCAAAGTTCCTGACTTCAGAGTGCTTTGATTCAGGTGTTCAAATATCTCTAAGAGTAGCAAATAGTGACCGTGTGATTTTGGAAATTTTCTGATGGGATAAAATTAGCTTCCTGGGTTTTTTCCTGTCAGTACATTTAATATGAAAATGTACCACAGTTTACAGTTCAGGCTTTGCTGTTGTTGATTGAGTACATTGTTCTAAATGCAGATGTTTCAGGATGCTAAATTCTAAAGGACTCTACAAGATGTTGACCTACTTTTGTGTTTTGGTCTCATACTTTTCCAGATCTCAACCTGTGGTTGTCAGTACTGTGGTCACGCTGTCCCACACTAGTGACTTCAGGCACTTGTATGTAACCAAGCAAGGAAAGTAACTATCAGGCATTCACTTCAATCGAGAAAGGCAGGTGACTGTTCTTTAGAAGAAGACTCATTCCATCTTCAACCCAAATCACTCTTTGAAGGGTGTCTTTTCCACTGACTGTAAAGGGAGCTTTGCCCTACTAGGTCCTTGGAATGTGAAATACAAGACATTCTTATTTAAGAATGTGAAATTCTCAATGGCAAATTCAGAAAAAAAACAGCCTATCCCAGTGCGGCATCTCACACTGCTTCAGTTTCACAATGCTGTCATTGCATTCAAATCATATAAATTCTGATCTCCCGTTTGACATTAATTGCATGATCCATCTAGTCACTTGACTTGCCTGTAGCTTCATGATCAAGTATGCTACATTTCATAATCTGAAGGTTTTGTTCTTTGTTGTTTTTTTTCTCTTTTATATCTTTTTTTATGTATTTATATAATATAATTTATATTAAGTCTATCTGGAAGTTTAGATGAGAGACAGGTAAAAGCAAGTCAAACACACTGGAATAAACTATGAACAGATTATACTCAAAATTTAAGGTAGATTTTCCTGAGAATTCCTTAACATATTTTATTAGTTCAGCCATCACCCTTTGCTCACTTCAAATTTCCATTGAATTTGGAGGGAAGAGCCTAATGATGGATATAGTAGAGTACATCTATTTTGTGGCAGCCTTTGAACAGTTTTGGGGAATGTCCCTAATACTAGCAAACCTGTTGGAGGTAATCTTAGGGGGACTGCTGGATGGCCTTGTGGTAAAATGATGCTTAGTTTTATCACTTCATTTGTCCCAAACCACATTCAAACTTGCTCCTGTCATCTCCCTGTCTTCACCTGAGCCTGAAAGCGTCTGGCTTTTGTTTTTTTTTTCATGGTATGCTTAGTAACAGTCCAGAATTTTTCTTTGCTGTATAGTTAGATTTTCCAGTTTGGATTCCATTCAAAGACAATTCAGTAGAAACCTCTGGGTATGATGTTTAAATACTTTCCAAAATAAAAATCAGCATTTTCCGTAGTGAACCAAACAGTTATGCCTGTTCAATGTGAGTACGTTGCCATTCTGAATGAAATAACAACAAATCTGCTTGAGGAGCAGGAACTCAAAGATAAAGCACTGTTTCTCTCTCATTGTTCAGACAGAGGGCTTTTCCACAGTAGATGTGGCCTACAGTCTTGTACTTTTTGCTATGGTTGCGATAAAGACCTTCTTTCCCATTGTCTTAATGCGTAGAAATATGTGAATGCCCAGAGTGTTATCCTTACCCATAGGTCTCATGTCAGCTTTCCAATGACACTGGGTCATCTTGCCATACATTCAGCTACTTAAGCTTCATTCTGGTTTCATGCCAAAGGCTTCCCTGCTTCAGTCCTGCTGGGCATTTACTCATTTCAGCCAAGGAAGCCAAAAATAGGCTCAACAATAGCCATGGCACTCCTGCATGCTGCTGACCTTAGAGATGTGTGCCTCTCCTGCCTAATCCTGCTGTCTAGGTAGGCAAGGGCATGGGTTGAGACAAATGTTTAGCTTTTCTGTTTGTTTTGTTTTTCAGATCTATATTTGACCCTGGTTGTGCAATCAACTTTGGATGTGCACAGAACTCAATGAATGATTTGATCCACAGCCTATAATCTTAGTCTGTAGAAGATGCTACTTAACCTCTCCAATTCCTTTTGCAACAAGCAGTGTAGTTTACACTAAGGGAATGAAGCCAGCCAGTGCAGAGCGGTGACAGGTTATGAGATCAGTAAATACACTGCACTAACGATGAGGACCCTTCAGTCTTAGTGCCTGACACGATGGCTCTGTCTCAGGATGGGGAAAATCAGCAGGGAGCCAGGACAAGCTGTGCGCTAGGTTCTGGACTGTGACGGATTATGATTTCAGAAAGGTGTTCAGAAATGACAAGTCCTAGGGACCAAAAAGCAGTCTGGGGTTTTTCACGCCTGTACGCTAGACTGTGAGTTTTCTGTTTCAAGTGGTGATGGTACCGAGCTCTCCAGAAAGATGTGAAAAATGATTGTGGAAGGATTCTCTGAAAACAGGTTTGCCTAGGGTAAAGCTTAATGTCCAAGCCAAACAAATCTAGAGGAACTTCTGATTATGCTTCTGGAGGAAATAAAGGGCAGGCAGCCTGCGCTCTGGTGGTCTGAGGAGCACTGTAGAGATACCAGGCTGATGTGTCACCCTGGAAATCAGGAGGGCTGAGTTTATTCCAGGGTTTCTTGTTGAAGTGATGTGCAACACAGGAGCCTGTGTGTGTTCGCACCTTTAGTTCTGTTGTCTAATTATGTGCAAAAGCTCCCACGGTGGCAGAGACCTTGGAAGGCACAGTCCGCAGGCTGAAGAATTGCATCATTCTGCCAGGCTAGACTTGATGTGGGACGTTGCTGTGAATGAGTGTGTAGTACATGAGGCTGAGTCCCACTCAAATCCTGGTCTTTGGATCCACTAGTTCAAGCAGGAGAAGTATCACATGCTAGCAATATCCACAGTGTCCAGAGGGGTTGGTGCCATCTTATATGAAGCAATACGCAATCCTCTAATGAGAAGCTTTCCCCATGAAAGGTTCTGCAGTCTCAAGGAAACAGGAGAATTACTAAACAGAGTCACCACTCTCGCTGTCAGATGGGGACTGCAGACACAGAGGTGAATGGACTTTCCCAAGTTTACTCAAGGTATCCATAGCAGAGCAGTCAAAGATCTAAAATTGCATATGCCTCCTCTCTCTTATTTATGGTGCAAGTGTATTTTTATTCTCTCTCAAGTCACACTTCATGTGTGGCTTGATGGTTTTGGATCTGACATGTAGCCTGCTGAAATCATGGGAGGAATCTTCCATCTGACATTAGTATGGTTTGGATAAGAAATTTTGAACCTGAATTCCTGAAGGAGGAAATCTTACTTTCCTGTGTTGGGTCAGTACCTAACAGAGTTGGGTAGGGCCAGAAAGTAAAATGAAATAATTAAAAAACATCTATGAATTTGAAGACAGAAGTCCAAAGAAGACTGGTGGCTGTTTCTCCATTTATAAAATCTGCTAGAAGGGTTTTTTTTCCATAATGTAAAGCTTTGCTGCAGAGGATGCCATTTGTTTCTGGTGGCTTTGTAATGTAGCTAGGGCTTCACACAGGAGAAGGGCTCCAGGGACTTTTGTAGTTTCAGCACTTTTCCCCTCTGTTCTCCAGCATTTCCTTTTATTCAGACCAGGAATTCAGTTTGGATGGTCCTTCTGCACATCTTGCCACTGGCTCTAATTAATAACCTGCTTCTAGCAATTCCATTCATTGTCTTTTTTTTTATTATTTTTTTTTTATTTAAGAGGCTGTTCAGGATAATTACTGTCTTTAAAGTTTTATGAATCACAGTGTTTGACATCTTTGATGTTGATTGATTTTCAGAAAAATGCACTTTTTGTTCTGCTGTTCAATTTGTCACTGTTACTTGCAAACAAATAAGAGATTTAAGACCCCGAAGATGCAGATGTTCTATAGCTTTGTTGCCATCTGTTTTCCTGCCTACTGGATTCTAAGACTAACATTTGTGCATTTTAATGAAGCTACATTTATATAATATATAAAATGCAATAGAATACAATAGAATAGAAAATAGATACAACAGAAAGTCTTCAATATAAGTTGATTTTTAAATCACTTGTTTGTAGAGCGATATTTTTTCTGATGGCTTTTATTTTCATGATAAACTTATCTTTAACTAGAGGGTTTGAAAAACCTGTTGTTTTGCTCAGTTGTACATAAACTGCAGATCAGAAAACTGAGATTTCCATGGAAGTTTTCCAGGAGAGGTATATGATATGATCTTAATTTACTTCACAAGTTTTACATTGTGGCATTTAAACAGCATTCTTCCTGGATGTCAGAAAGCCATACAGTTACCTGTGCTCACTGAGGTTGTACATCACATATTTGAATTCTTGGTGTAGTTTGGCAGAAACCTGACTTCTCACTCCAACAAATAATTTTTTAGAACCAGCTCACTGAAAAGGGTTGAAATTTTAGAATTTCTGTAGAATAAAAGTCTGTCTGACTTATTAAAGTCATATGGGATTACTTCCACATTTATCTAGATAATTTCTGTGTTTAAAACTTTGTGGTATTTTTGGGTAATATTTCCTCAACAGGTGACAGATTGAACTGCCCACCTTCTAATTGGCAATTATCTAAATCTCTCTCAGGCAAACACAAGTAACCAAGATTTTACAGGCATTTCTTTCTGTTAAAAAGAAGGTATTTCAGGCGGAAGCGTTGGTATCTGTTACAGCTTGTGAGATTACAAAGCAGTACGTGCTAATTAAACCTTTATTTATATTCAAAAAGAAATATGCAGTCCTAAGTGCCTTCATCTGTACTCTAACAAAGTTTATAGTAAACGCTGCTAATCCGTTGTGCTTAGAAGTGATATTTTGGGAGATAAGATTTCAGATACTCGTGGCTGCTCGTCTGTTACAAGTAGATTAGCCATATTTTTGGAATGAAAGGCTTGCTCGTGCTGCCTTCCCCTTCTCTCAGCACTTAAATTTATCTTGTCTTCTTGTCTCATCTCCCTGAAATATCTAGCGCTCTTTGTTTTCAGTACCAGTATCTCTTGTCCAAAACCATTTCAGTGCATCCAGTTTACCACACACTTCCTACAGGGTTGAGGCAAATCCTTGTTTGGTGTAAATCAGTCCAGCAGTCTTCTTAGAATTCTGTGATTTTGTGTTGAATCCTTGTTTCTGTTTACTACGCACTGACTGGCCTCTGCTTTGGTGATTTTCTCTCTTCCATCCATCTTTTCTAATCCCCTGACTATCCACCCTGTACATCTTATTATATTAATGTCATGCTCTACATCCAGCTCACAGCATTTGAGCACATCAGTGGTTCATTGCAGACAGATTATTATTAAATAATTTTTTACACAGAAGGGGCCGTCTTCTTTCCGTAGCAACCCAGTCTCAAAAAGGTTTGGGGCCGCTATGTCCTTTGTCCAGCCTCTCAGAGGCCAATAATCATGAACCGTGATGGTCCAAGGAATCTGCAACAGAGTAGGCAGATGTGATGCAAAGCTAATGAGTTCATGCCAAAATGGTCTGAAGGAAAAGAGAATAATCACGTGTCGTCCAGCCCCTGAAGCCTCAAGACATGTCAAAGACTGCCCTAATATGCACCAAAAAATAGTGTTAGGAAGGAAGGGGCGCACTTTCTTCAAAAACCGGAGATTTCCAGAGCTTAATAAGATGATTGCTACTTGAGGATCCAGGAGCAAAGGTACGCCTGTGCTGTTAATAGGTTTTGAACCTCCTTGGCAGGAGCAGAGCTAATTCTACCTGTAGATAAAGTGGCCACGGCCTTTGTCAATTCCTGCACTTCCTCACTCAGTGAATCCTGGGCACATATTAGGAAAGCAGAGACATTGCATTATTCAGACAACATAAAGAATTGAAGAGTATTATATGGCTGCTAATAACAAAATTAAACAAATAAATAAATAAACAACCAACAAAAAACCCCAAACAAAAACATCCTCCTAATAAAATGTACATTTTGTTTCATGCAGCCATGGCAGTAGGAAGAAGTATGCTGGAGGGTATGTCAGCATATTAGACATGCAACTGTCTAAATCAGTGAAATGTCTTTTCAGTCTCTGCATTTCTGCATCATAAATTTTTCACTCTCCGGTCTCAGAAGCACTTGGTAGATGATGGCGTACTGGCTGGTCATTGAATTCCCCCTGCTTTTTTATGGACTGTACAGTGTTATTGGCAACTTTTTGGATATGTAAGGCACACCTAGTAAACGTCTGTTCTAATGTCTCTTAAATTCAATTAACATGGTTAATATTGTGTCCTGGCTTGAGAGTGAGGAAAGATGGATACAGTGGAATCTTATACTTTAAAGCACATGGCACTTGCTAAGACTGCTCCCTTTGAGCACAGTATTTGGTTCACACTACTCTTTAGGAACTCGGTAGAACTATTGATATATTTAAACTAAGCATTTGCGAAAATGCTCTGTTGGATCACGACTTAAGGGTGGTAAAACACAAGCACATATTTTCCCATCTCTGGCAGAAGCCAAATGCCTGCAGTGACAGGAGCAGGAGTTAGACAGGGCTGATTGTTCCATTCCAGCCCCATCACATCTTGCTTCCTCCACCCTTTCTGATCCTTGCCAGGCGGTTAGACACATCTCAGGGTCCTGTGATGCCGCACCGCCGTCCACCAGAAATCAAAGTGGAAGCCCTGCAATGTGAGAATTGCTTAGCTAATCCAAATTGCCGGAGGAAGGAAAAGCTTAATGCTTCTTGCTTTTTAAGATTCTTTGTTGCATCTTTGTAACTGTTTGGTTTTAATTACACCACAAAGTTTATCTGCCGTGCCTTTGAACAGAACACACGCACGCGGAGCTTCTTTCTCCTACTGCCTTCAGGCTGCTAATTTTGACACCTTTGTAATAAATCTGTTGGCTGGATGCAAAGCTTCAGGCTTGGCAGGACCTCAGGAAATCAAAAGAGGAGGTAGCAATTCCTGTAAGAACAGGAGTTCCAAAGGCGATAGATTAACAGGAATCATTTCCAACTGAGCTAACCTATTTAAAAGTAGCAAGTACATGAAAAGGGAAAACGGTTAGAGTGCATTACCAGAGAAGTGTTACTTCTTGTGAAGTGAATTTCAGCACTTAAAACCATCTTTCTGAATGCCTGTAACATTTATGATACAGCCCTGAAGGGCCAAGTACAATCTATGGAAATACTGTGTAATTTCCACCACCCGGCGTTTCCTACTGGCTGGTGCTGTACCTTCAGCGTTGCAAAGCTAAATCACAAAAAAAGTAGTTTCTCCTAATGAATCTCGAGGGAATGAATATTTATGACCAAATTTGTGGTGCTTAAATTTACAGCACAGATCCCCTAAGCTTCAGAGTTTATAAATGAAAAGAAGTAGGCACCTTCATGGGCTAATTCAGAACCTATAGCTGGGAGACTACTGTTGGTAATAACATTTCTTTTAAGTGTGTGAATTCGTGGTTCCTGCTGGACTATCATTGCCCTTACAATTTTCAGTATGAAAAAAATTGAGGCCTAAATAGCATTGCAGAACCGAAACAGATCTGTTATTTGGGGCCAAAGGGGACAGATAAATGTAATTCTTCAGATTTTTCATGTACTCAATGGAAGGATGTAAACTCCTGGTTCCAGCTTCTTAAAATTTAAAACTTTCTTCTCAGATCCACTCTCCCCACAGCCCTCTACTGAGCCAAGTCAGTAGAAGGACACTTACCCTTCAGAAGGGTAATTCAAATTTCAAGTGACCCTTTATAGATTTTTTTCTTTCTCTGGTGACTAAAGGAAATTTGGGCAAGTATGCTCATGTCTTGGAAACTCATAGTAAAATAAATGAAAAATAAATCCCTTTTGTGGAGGATAGACTGATATTTCCATAACAATGATTATTAAAATAATATGACTGGTTTTTCCTGGAATGCTTGTATCTCTGTACTATGTACACAAAACAAACCATGCAATATTTACATTGCAAGAACTGCTGATGGATATAGTTTTTCTTTTTTAAGAAATCTGTCCAAAATGTTCTGAATTTTTATTGGGTTTGTAAAGAATTCTGGAAGAACAGCTGATTGCAAAAATTAGCATCGGAGGGAACAAGAAATCACATGATATAGACATATGTTTTCACAGTATTCCAGCTGTAGAGCTGGTGAGATCACTTTGCAAATAGATTTGGTTATAATTAGGAAATTCGAGTTGTCCACTCTAAGCTGAGAAGTGACTACTGGAGCTACTTATAAAAAGGCTGCCCTACACTGTTTTTGGGGGGGAAACAAATCAAAAACTTTGTGGTAAGATCAAACTGTGGAATCAGACTGAAGAAGCACAGTCAATACTGTGCTACCATCAAATACTGTATGTTAAAACTCTTATTTGTTTAATATTTAAGTAGGTTAATTTTATTTTTCTTAGAATGATATGGGAGGTCAAAGGAGCCTAATAAACAAGTGGACTACTTTTCTGAAAGCCAGGCTTGTGTGTTCGATACCTGGTCCTGAAGGAGCAGACACACATTTTGATGAGCTGCGTAAGTTGTTTTATCTTTAATGGTCTATTTTGACATCAGTATTTCTTGGGTTTTGGTTTTCTGTTTGTTTGTAGAAACACTATGGCTTGCTCTGATTTTACTCCTCTTCCAAACAGTGCTGGTAATACCTCTGACTTTTATCAGAAGTCCCTGATTACAACTGGAATTAGTCTGATCAGAAATATTTTTCACTCCAAAAGCTGGAAAGTGAAAATCTGATTCTTTAGAAAAACCAGACTATCTGCAAATGGACCAACTTCAGTTTATTAGCACAAATTCAAATGGCAGAAATTAAAATTCAGACAAAAATAAAGTTTTGTTATATATTTACAAATCTCCAAAGTATAAATGATAATTGCAGAAATATTTACTGGATGTTTAATTAAAAAGAAAACTGTTTTCCCATTGCAGAAGATATATTCTTGCTTTCTACAAGAGATGAGAGAAACCCGCTTGTATACGGAGTCTTCACTACAACAAGGTATGTGCTAGGATCACATTTGCCTCTGGAAACAAATGCCGAAGATTCAGGCCTTTTATTAAACCCTTCTATTACTAGACCCTGATTCCTGAGAGCAGCGAGAGACTACTTGAATAAGGCTGGCGATATTGGCGCTGTGGGCACTAAGGACAATATTTTCAGAAATGGAAATAACAAATTATGTCCGTAAATCTTTATGTGCCTGATTTTTGAGAATGGTTGTAAAAAATAATGAAAATTTAACAGTCAAAACTTTGCTAGTTTATTTCAACCTCATCTAGTTGAATTTACAAATTTCAATCACATTCATTAAGCAACCAATAGTTACTATTTAAGACAAATCATTGTCGTGAAACGTTATTTCTGTAAGCAACAACTTGGCATCAGCTGTTTCTTAGGATTAAACCTCGCTGTGCTCTAAAGTGGTATTTCAGAGTTTTTGTAGACAGGAGTTGATGGAAGAATAACCCATCTTTATCTCAAGGGGATGGATTAATTAACGAATGAACCTCTCAGCTGCAATAGTGAAGTGCTTTATATAGAATTGTCAGAAAGGAAATAAATAATTCTTTCTTTTGTCTCCAGAACCTTTGAATTAGGTGTAAATAATAAGGACTAGCCAAATGCTGAACAGTATGAGTAGAATGAAGAATTGCCAAGGCACTCCTGAACTCAGAAGCAGCCACCACAGTGGCTCCATAGAATATATAACCACATAAAATATTTAAAATTGAATGAAAAGTTGCACAATGAATGAAATGGCATATGGAGTAACTGAAGTACATGCCACTCAACAACTTGGCTTGGTGTTCTTTGGAAAACTAAACTGTTTGGGTTTTGTTTTTTTTTTTAGACTACTACATTAAATAAAGGAAAAAAAACATAGAAAAAGAAATAAGTGTTTATTTCTATCTCTTTTTATTTTCTGTCCAATGCAACTTGTAATTCTCAGGCACATCACCTGTAATATCACTAATATGATGTCCTATATACGGACATATACAGACTTCCAGATGTGAACACAATGTGAAGGAATGTCCTTCATTTGCAGAAGATTCTAATCAAAGCAGCTAATAAATGATTGCTGGAAACTGTCAGCCACTAGAAAAAATGACAGTCTATCAAGGGGTCCCAAAGGCTAAGTCCAGTTTCAACCGAGCAAAGCTTTAAACTGTAATGACAGTGACATTTAATACCTGTAGTTATCAGACCTGTACACATTGCTGTTATTTAGCACCACTTATATCAGCTCTCAGATGTAGGATTGATCCAAACCCCAGCAGACTCTATGGAATTAATTAATTCACTGGATGAGGCGTGCACTGAAGAGGTTTTCACAACATGCGTATCAATCCATCTTCTTTTTCAGCTCTGTCTTCAAGGGCTCTGCAGTTTGTGTGTACAGCATGGCAGATATCAGAGCTGTTTTCAATGGCCCTTACGCTCACAAAGAGAGTGTGGATCATCGGTGGGTACAATATGAAGGTCGCATCCCGTATCCCAGACCTGGTACAGTAAGTGTCTCCTTAATTACATACTTCTGTTTTTACTCAAAAGCAATCATACTTCACACCCCTCCCTGGATTGGTAATTTATGTTTTCCACTCAGGATGTTTCAAATTATCCTCTCAACCCTTTCCCTTCTGTTGACAGCTCAGACTTCTACCTACCCTGTAGATATATAAATATACATTTTTCCATGTCTCCGAGATAACATTGTGTCCAGACTGTCTATTTCCTGATTGTGGCTCGTATTGTGGTCTCCTACTGTAGAGCTGGATTTCTGTCTGTTGGGATCACTTCTAAGGCATCAACACTTCATAAAAAGCCAAAGGCATTTCTTTATGGAGTATTAAGTTATGATGAGGCATTTTATTTGAAGTCTTGTATTTCTGTTGTCTTTGTGTCTGTTAAAACCCTGTTCCGTGAGATATGGTCATTGATTCTATTATGTGTGTTTGTGCATGTGTTGTGTTTTGAAGTAAAGTAAAGAGTTAGTTGCTGGAGACTCTATGTGATGAAATATAAGTGATAGGAAGAAAAGAGACGTTTAATATCTGGAAATACTTCTAAATCCCAGTCTTCAAATGAGATCAACAGATCTTCAGATGTAACAATCAGGCCGAAACGAAGAGGAAAATGTTGAGAGAGTTATTAGAGAATTATTCTCCCACTTCTGTCTTGGTATTAAATTTGGCAAAGAACAGACCTACATTACAGCTGAGGAAGAAAACAGTATTTCCAAAAATGCATCTACTTCAAAAAAGCCATCACAACTTTGAGCAACTCTTTGTATGTAGAACATAAAAGAGCAATGATTTAAGATTGAGATAGGATATCTTTACGTTATCTTGGTCAGGCATTCAGTGAACTAGTACTAGGCAGCCGCGTAAATCCAGCGAAGCACGGAGCTACTGAGATTGAACTGCTGCCGGTACCTTGCCGAGAAGCCATCTGGGTGTTTCTGCAGTATCTCTCTGACATCAGCACTGGTGTAACCTTTGCTTCAAACCACATTACATAGCTTATTTAGCTCTTCTTTTCACACATTTCCTTGTGTCTCTGTGTTTTCTTCATCATCCTTCCAGTGGACCCAATTGTATGGTCCAAGCCCAGGCTGTTTGCTGCACTGGGTGGTCCCAGGCTTCAGGAGGTCCGGCCCTGAGCTCTGATTCCCTCCTCTCAACCGCAGGCGAGTCGCAGAGGGCAGCTCTCTCTATAAAGACTAAGGCATCTCCAGAGATTGATTTCGCCTGCCTAGGATCTGTGCTGCTGGAGCAAATGCGCTCCTAATTTAGACATTTTAGGCACTGTAGGCTTACACATCTCTTTCTCATGCAGAATATATGGTGCCCCCAGAAAAGAAGATTACATTTAATTTTTTTTTTTTTTTTTTAAGCATGTGCAACTCCATTACTGGTTAAGAAGTGCAGATGCATTGAGTTTTAAGTACAAAAATGGTGCCAGTGAGAACAATAGCTGGTCCCATGGCATCTAAAGAGATTAAAATAACTCTCTTGAAAAACTCAGAGTGCCCCATAAGGATGAACACTCTGCACAGATAGATGGGTCATAAGCTCATTGCATTTTTGAGTGTATTAGCCATCACATGGTTGAGCTGGGATTCGCAAGGAAGGAAACATGTCATGCTGAAGCATGTCAAAGCTGATCTGTATCACTGATTTGAATATCCATGCTTGCGAGTTTTTCAAAAGTTGGAAAGTTTAAAGCTAAACGGATATTTTCCATGAGCGACGCCTTAATTCTCCAACTGCTTCCTTTAAGCACCTGATAACAGTTGTGAGAAAATGGTCTCAAAAATCCTAAGGACCTTTATACCGCATGGATTTCTGTAGGAGTTTGTCTGACCAAGAACCAAAAAGGGAAGTGGATTTTACTGAAGAACGCTCTCGGAAGAAAGATATCTGTAATATTTGCTATGTAGATAAGGTAAATGTATTGCTGCATAGCTATTTATCTTTTGTCTTAGTGAGCTGGACTGCTCTCAGACTTCAAGATACTTCAGGCTCAGTTTAATATAGGGTATCGAAATAAGTAGATTCATGCCATGCTCTTATCTTATAATGGGCTGTGCCAAACCTCTGGGTATGAACAGATTTAGGCTGGGATCTGAAAAAGCAGCACGGTGGTCAAAGGCAAGGAAAAGAAGCAGCATGCTGCACGCCTGCAGGACACTGCGGTGTGAATGCTGAAATGTTCTTCCTTAAAGATTAATTTCATCATATCTTGACAGCGATGGGGTGGTTCAGGAATGCTCAGAACAAAGCCAACAGGGATAATCTATCCTTTTTTAAGTTACTAGAACATTTTTGAAACTTAAGCTCTACCTCAGTGTTGCCTACAGTTAGCATAGCCAGCACTGCCCTGATTTTATATTTTGTATATTTTAAGTTACTGGCAAAGTCTAAAAATGGCTATACTAGGAAATGCGTTTCCTTTGATGTTTTACTTTGAGAGAGGCATTGACTTCCTTTCAGCATTTATACAGAAGCAGGAGACTGCTTACCCTAATTTAACTTTCTGCTCAGCTGCCTTTATCTCCTAAGTAAATAAAGCTGTTCACTATAGAGGCTGTGACCACTTTGATATCGAAATTTTGACAAAATGCTTCCTGTGGCAATTTGTGTCGGAGATAAACTCCCAACATGACCATGATATCATGCCTTCGCAATGCTGGGCGGCGTGCAGGCAGCAGCAGCCCCTGCCTGCCCGGGCTGCCGGCGCTGCGGCGGGGTCTGCCTGCCCTCTGCCGTCGCTGGAACATCCCTGAACTGGGGATCCCCAGCACGATCCCCCGCCGTTGGTTCTGCAAAACGTACGGCTCTTTCACTCCAACTTCTCCCAGCGGTATTAAAGAGCAAGTGGCAATAATGGGAATTAAACGGAGGCAAGGCTTCAAGTCTGTTTCTATTTTGGAGCTGAAAAGAACAAGAGGCAGAAAACCCATGGTGCAGGCAGCCCTGCCGCAAAGGGTGGCTTGAAAACCAAGGGAGCTTTTGCTCCGTCTTCTTTAGCTGTTTAAAAATTGAACTGGTATATTCGCAGCTGTCCCCAGACAACAAATCCAGTTGCCTTCCAGTCTCTTAGGGTTTCACCCAGGAAATTATCCACTGATAAAGAAATCATCAAGGACTTTCTTTAAGGTGTGTTCTGTATTCTGAAACAGAGTTTTCATAATGCCCTGCCAGTAATCACAGAAGGCATTTGAACAAGATTTTCAGTGAATTAAGAGGAAAAAACATTTCTCCTCTAATTATTTAGCTGTAAACATTGCAGTATCAGAGCAACTCACAGTGCCCATTTGGAAATTCTGATGGGATACAAAGGAGTCATCCTTATTTCATTGATGGTGAGTAAATGTCATTCAGGTCAGATTTTTAGAGGGATGTCAGTGTTTAAAGATGCAGATTAACACTAAGTCTGATCTGCTGCAGTACCTAGGACTTTAACTTCTATCCAAGGCAACACCAAATATTTTTGATGAATCTGGATTTTTTGCTAACTGATTTGTCAAAGGTTCAAAACAAAGCTCTGGATCAGCAAAGTAAGATTCCGGCAGGCTAATTCACTTCTTAGCTACAAGAAGAAACAGTCCAGCACATTGCTTTTGTCCATTTGAGGAGTTTTATGTCTCACCTCTTTCCCACTCCAGATCTGAATATGGCCCTGAGCTCTTGAATTCTTGAAGCTCCCTTACAAGCCCTCAGATTCTCCTGTGATCTTTTGGATCTTTTTCTTTCTCTATTGTTTTTTCTCCCTTTCTTCAGTGAAACCCCTTCCTTTATTTCTCCTGCTAATCCAGTGCACAGGCTGATTGAGATGTGGTGTCCATCCCGCTGGGACTTGGCTGAGCCACAGAGAAATACTGGCTGCCAAAAAGCCTCCCCCTGTCCTCCCATCTGGTTAGTTTTGCCGCTTTAATAAGCGTGTTCATAAAACATTGAGGGTTGCACAGGTTTCCCTTGTTATTTTTAGACTTATCTTCCTCTTTCACCTGATCTTTTACGGGATAGACCGCATTCTTTGCTTCTCCGATTCCTCTCTCCTTTGATCTCCCCATTGTAAATGGGGCTGCTTAATTAAGTGAAATGTTTCACTTTATGGGTTTATTTTCCTAAGAAGGCCTCCTCCACCTCCTCTTACTTACCAACCTGTTTTCCCCAACATGAATCACCTTTCAATTTCTTTCGCAACTCGGCAAACACAGTCACCTTTCCCGCTGGCAGAAGTCAGCAGAGAATTGCGAAGTGCCACCTGCAAAGTCAAGTTCACTCACCTAGCTGGTCTCAGCCCAGTTAGCCTCAGATTAATGACCTCTTATGTCAGCCTTTTCTATCCACAACACAGGTGTGTTAAATGGAAAAGCAATACAAAGTGCTCAAGACAAACACTGGAACAGGGTAGAACAAATCTCGCACATCCAGTGGGATGCAAACCCTATGTTAAAAAAAAAGAGGACTTCAGTTTATTTGCAGGGATTTTTTTTGTTTGTTTTGTTTGTGTTTTTTGTGGCGGGGGTGGAGTGAGGCTGATTCCGTTTAAAATTTGCGCTGTTTGTTTGTCTCCTGCAGAACCCGACTCATTCCCCTCTCCCCTGCCCTCTTCCACGCTTGCTCTGAGTAGCTGCAAGGTTAGCGTGAAAGTGTCCCTGCTGAGTGTCCAGTCCTTCTGGCACAACCCATCCATCCTCTAGAGAAGCACTAAGGCTTTTTGCAGGCATGTCCAAATGCAAAATGTATTGTGCAGCTCCTACCAGACTACAGAGAAGAAGTCACACGGTATTTAAGCCACTCGGGAACCCAGGTTTCATCTTCAGAATGGCTTATGTTTGAATCTGACCGAACTGCCTAAGCCCTGAGAGTCATCTCTCAGCTGTCATCTAATCCACAGAAGATCATAAGGCTATAAGTACCCCATTTTCTAAAGCACTTTTGGGCATCTTGGAAGCTCACACCAGTCCTCAATGTTACGTCTTAACCCCTCAGGATTCAGACTTTGCGTTTCTCTATAAACTCTACAAATCAAGTTCAATGTGTTGGGTGTGTGGGAGGTTCCCATTTAACACAGAAGTGACTAGTTGAAGGTAGTTCTTCTGTTTCTCTGCTTTTTGCTTGATGGATCAGTGACAAAGAAACTTATTTAGAGCTTGGCAGACTTTACACTACATTGTAGGATAATGCTGACTACAAGGCCCTATCTCCTTGCTGGTTAAATATCCATCCACTGAGAGCTTGGGAGAAAAGGACCACGTGGTTAATTCATTCCGTCTGAGGGAGGGTCTGGTGCTCCAGTTCCTACTATGCTTAACATAAATAGCTTTTCAGAGGAAAACAGATCTCCCTTCCTGGTTAACATCAGAGCAACTTTCTTACTTCTTTTGGCTAAGGTGAGAGGAAATTATCCCATGAAAAGTGAAACACCTTCAACAGGAGCTCCCAGGATGGCTCTGGTCCACATGCCTGGAATGGAGGGACACCTCCCCTAGGAGGGAAGCCCAGACTAAGACATCTAATTCCCTGATATGGGAGAGATTTAAGAATTATTTCACTCCTTACTGTTTCCCACTGACTACTTCAGATGCTTCCGAGAGAGTGACTTGCTGGTATGGTGCTTAGTTCTCCTTGTGAAATGCATACAAATTCCCACCCTGGACATTGCAAAATCTGCCAAGCAGATGCCTGTGGCACTCAGTATTATCAAGTCCCTGTTGTGTATCTAGCCTATGGGTGTTTGAGTCTCATTGTTAAGTGGGTCTACGGCTCAACGTGACAAGTCACTTTTAAACTGGAATTTTCAACACGCTTGAAATAGAAACCCTTTTGAAGCTCACAGGAGCAGCATTCTCTTTTAAAATTGTCAGTAGACAACAACACTGCCGAACTCAAGATGCATCATTAAATGAAAAGGATATTTTTTTTTACTACCTTATAGCTAGGTTCCCAAATAATTGTCACCATTTTAATAGGTGTTAGATCCAGCAGCTCTTACTGACTTCACTGGGTGGTGTGAAGCACTACGCATTTGGCAAATTGGAGGTTTATTTAGGAGCCTAACTTCTGGCACCAGCTTTTGAAAATCTTGGCCAGAGCTCCCACATAATGTTAACACAGTCACACCGTATGTCTCAGTATTGTGTGAGATCTACACACCCAGCATTCTGCTAAACTGCAAATTTAATAAGACAAGCAAAAAAAAGAGAAAAGCTTACATATGTGCAGTGTGGCTAAATTAGTGTGTATTTACTTTTATTTGAGAATAATTTGCCTTAATTTGCCACCTCCTGATTACATTTGGATACAAATAAAATGTGGGGGAAGAAAAAGGCATTGTTGCAGATCACCTGAGATTAGGACTTTGTCCAGGGTGATTATTGTAAAATCGAGCTCACGTTCTTTGTGGAAAATCTTTAAGTAACTATTGAATTGATTATTTAAAAGCTTTGTACCACAGAGTTTATACAGCAGTTGAATAGAGATGCCCTTAGCACTTCTAACTCTGTTGGGTTTTTTTCTTTTTCTGTTTGTGTTTCTTTTTTTACTTTTCATTTCTTAACATATATATTTGTATCAAGATATCATTCACAACAGTGAAGGCCTAAGCAACCTCAGAAGAATAAATAATATGGTGAATAAGTTTCTTGCAGGATTCTTATCCAGCAATACTAATTTTACTAATTTAATGTGATTAATTTTTCTTGATGTCAGCTATCTGGCAGAAAAACATCAGATCTGAGCTAGTTGTTTAGACTTCTCTGTCAGAAAGAGACGGGCAGTTCACACATAGCCAAGATAAGAGTCTATGTCAGGTGAGATGAATCCCACCCTGTTGCAAAAGCAGAAGATGCTGAGATAGCACAACGATGGTGTTATAAGAACTTTTATGGAGCCAGATTCTTTTGTAGTCCTCATGAAACAGTAGGTTGGAGTAGTCCAACCTACTCCTGTGACATTTGGTATAAATGCAAATGTCTTATTGTCTACAGTGGGAGATGTCAGATATCTGAGACAGCATCTGCTGCTGCTGATGTGAATAAATGTTCTCTGTCAGCTGGGCAGAGAACACCGATATCATTATTGTGAGACATGCAACAGGATGTGAACTCACATTTTCAGAGGTGAAAGGCTGCTTCGCTCACCCACTTGGCCATGCAGCCTTTATCATCATACATCCTATTGATTGCTATGAAAGGAAGCACAAGCCTACAGGAATTGTTCTGCAACGATGGGTGGACACAGCTTTAAGCAGCTGCCTGAGGACTTTGCCAAAGGGTGGCCAAAATGAATTTTTCATTCCCCTGTTCCATCCATCATGCCACAGTGAGTGATGCCTCTGAAAATAGCTCCTTTAGCCAAGCATAACAGGGTCACACCTGCCCAGCTGTTCTTGGTGGTCATGCTGTCTTAGGATGGGATCCAAAACCCACGGAAAAGCTTGTTGACTCAAGCGGATCTTTGGATCAGACCCTTCGTCCTTGTTTCTAGTAAATTAGCTGCGCAAACTGGCAGAGATTTCCCTATATGATGCGCGGTAGGGTTTGGGCCTTTGGGATTACTGTAACAACTTTATAGTTCCACATTGGTAGCCATTTTATCCTAGTGGTTTTTAGTAAGTGATGTCATTGCTCTCATCTTCCTCTGTTGATGCATTTTTGGCAAACGTCTAGGACATCTTTAGGACCTGTGGGGCTACTCCCATTTGTCACATAGAAATGGACTTCTGGGATTGAGCTGTGAATAGGTGAGCAATCAGCGAATTTCCAGAAGGTGTGGACTGTAACTCAGAGTAGCAAGTGACAGCATGAACCACAGAAAATGCACATATAAGGGAAAATCAACCGTTAGTACTCAGTGAGGGAGAAGAGAGTTATTGCATGGCTGGGGGAAGTGAAGAAGTGAATTTATTTCTCATCCTATATAGAATAAATTGATGCAAAATTTTGATCCAAAGACAATTAAAGCACATGTGTTTCTATCTATTGATTCCAACAAGCAACCCCTGCAAAGACAAACGTGCTTTTGAAATCAGTAGGGTTTTTGAGGTCTGATTCTGGTATAAGTGGCAAAGACTGAGACCTTGGTTGTTTTAAAGGTAAGGATAAATGTTCATTCCTGAAGTACTGGCCATGTAGCAAGTGTGCACGATTTGGTTTCTGCGTAGTTATTGTGCTGTCTGAATCTTTTTTTTTCACCACAAAGTCTAAAATCTAAATTGTCCTGTCACACCCTTTCTGTAGTCCCTTTTGCTATATAATACAAAACTATGTATTTCTTTGTGAAATTACTCAACAGATTTTGTTATCTTCAAAAGTCAGGCTGACCACAGCCCACCTCGATGGTGTAACCTTGCAAAGGTTAATTGTTGAAAACTCGGCAGAAAATAGAAAGTGGGAGATCATACTCAGCAAGCCAGAGGGTGAAGTTCTTACAGAAATGCTAGCGTAAAACCCTAGGGATAACTCACTGCAATACATGTTTCCAATTGAATTATTATTTCAGTACAACTTTCCTCTTCTTCTTTTTTACTTGTATTAAAATGTATTTTCAAGGGCTGTCCTTTGAGCAGTTACCACAGGACAATAATACAAACCTATCTGTTTTCTTGTGAGTTCTTTCATAGCCGTACATTAAAATTGTATGTTGAAACAAAATGACTGAACGTGCGATGGAATAGATCTTAATGCAAATTGGCACAGGTTTACTGTCCATGGAGAAATTTTCAAAATCTTTTAGGTGATTCAGGAGCCTAAGCCCTATTTTCAGTAAACAATTTCAGAGCCTTTATGAAGATAAGGATGTGCAGGCTTAACCCTTGCAGGTTGAAACAATGCTAAGCAACAGGCACTTACACAAAATCGGTTAGGTCTTTAAATAGCCATAAAAATCAGCCCAAGCAAGGACTGGAAATAGGTTACAGTCTCCTAAATCACTCAGGCTACATCTCTACTAAATAAAAGCAGAGGTCAGGTTCAAGTGCAGACCCACAGTCACTGTTTAATGCTAGTACAAGCTTTGCCATAGTTTATGGATGCTCCAACTGGCACCCTCCCAGGCAATGCTGTGGCAGTGTTTGGGCTCTAAGGTAGACCAGGAACTGCCCCCAACAGACGTTTCAGATGTGGCTGTAGATGTGGATGTAGGACACCAGCTGGTCTGTGCTTCCCTGGCCTGTTGTATTTCTGAACGTACAGGTAATCTCTGATACTTCTGAAAATGTTATCTTCAGTCAGAAATTTTTGTTTAACTAGTTGCTATTGTCTTTGCATTCAAGGTATTTCTACAGGTGCATGTTCACATAGAACCGTATATGATGAGATAATTCTGCGTTGTATTAGCTGTATTTACTGCCTGGAGAGTTCATCCTTAGGCATGGACACACAGTACCTGTGCCCACTGGGAGGAAGCTACGTTCCCTTTATAGCTGCGTGCACGCCTCAGCCCGGGCAGAGAAGGGGCGGTGGAAAGCAAAGGCAGAAAAGGGTCCAGGCTGGTCCTGAGCCCATGGGGACAGATTCGCTGCTAGTGGCTGAAGTTGTGGCTCCCGTGAGAAGGGAGTTTGCCAGCGGTGGAGGAGGGGCATGCTCAGCCCTTGGCACTCCGTGTGTTGTTCCTAATGCAAATGTTTTGGATAATGCCAAACCTTACATAGTGGAACAAATCCTAACCGCAAGCCCTTAACTGGCACCGTAGATTAAACATGTCAAACTGGAGATTTGGGAATGTGAACTACAGTCTTCTCTGTTGAAATTAGCCGTGAAGGAGGATTGTAAAGCGACTTCACCGCAAATCTTAACTTTCTCCTGGCAGGCTACAAAGGCATTATTTAATCACGTCTTTCTTCACAGACTGTGTTATGGCTCCACCTGGCAGGAAACACAGGGATTACTTAGTTAAAAACAGTGTTAAAAAAAGAAGCAATCAACAGTTTATATGTAGAAGAATGTCACCAACTGGAATAGTGTTTTCAGTTACTTATTATTATCCAGGATTTGTAGTGCCCCAGTAACACATCTAGATGCCTCCAGATTCAAAAGAGAAGTTTTCTCAGACTCAGATTAGAAACCAAGTATAAAATAAATGATGGAAAAGAGATAAAAACACGGAAACATAGGAAGGAAAGCAGAGATAGGTGAGCAAGAGACATGACTGGTCACCAGCATGACTGACCTTGAAAGTATGTTCCTGGGCTCACCCCAAAAGGCATAGAAGAGAAAAATTTGAAGGAAGTTGAGGAGGTAGATTTGTGGGGGGTCTTCAAGCAAGATGCATGAGAACCAACTTACTTTGTGTAAGCCAAAGAAACAGCTGAATTGATTAGTTTGTCAGTATGGGTCGAATAGAGGTGGGAGCCAACCCCAGGAGTGAATGAGCAACACTGGGAAGTGTCTGAGGGAGTGATCGCTGTAGCAGTGGTCTGGACCTGAAGAGGATGAGACCGTGCTGTTCAAAGCCAGAGGAAAGGATACTGCAGCAGCTGAGCCATGGGCCACGTGAATGAGTAAGGAAAGTCACTCCTGAGAAATAAGGAGCTACAGGGATCTTTTGGCATACGGAGAATCTGCCTTTATTAGAAGAAAATTAAACAGGGGGCGTAGGAGGTGCCTTTCACTGCAAAGTTATGGCCTCTGATTGCAGGCCATATACAGGGAAAAGACAGATATGGGTGTTTCAGTCTGGAAAAATGAACATGGTTAGAGCATTTACTAGGGCCTTCTGCCACAGTAACTCCGAGCGACTCTGCCAGGACAAATCAAGCCATTAGTCTAACATCGAGGCATGCTGGTGAGGATCTTCCCAATTCTGGCTCGCTGTATCAACAGGGCAGAAACTCAGCCTCGCTAAGAGGAGCAGAAAGACAAAAAAGCAGAAAAACTTTGATCTGTGAGAAGATCCTGCACTTTAAATACTTGAGGATATCTCATGGTAGCCACCGGAGGGCACTCTGGACTTGCTGTTGAAAGTATGTTACACAGATGCTCGTTTGTTCGGCGTGCAGCGAATTTAACTGCATGTTGGTACCTGTGCCTTGAAATGAGAGCTAGACAGCGTGGCCGGTCCCCTTCACTCCAGGCTTGTTTTCCTTCTCTTTGCAAAATACCCAACGGGATAAGGCGCCCATGAGTGGGGCAGGGAACAAGGAGGTGAAATTTGTTGCAAGTGTACTGAGTCCGTCATGAAATTTTCTCCAGTTTTAAAGCAATGCTTTCAAAAAAAAAAAGAAGTAATGGTGACCAAGTGCTGCTTTGGGATGAGAAAAATCACTGAGTAACCTGATTACTTACTGTCTTCACAAATATTCTCATAGAAAACTTGATTTCTACTTGAATATGGATTGAATTTGTGACTTATTCATGAGACCAAATTTCCAAAAGGGCCTATGCTGGTGACATTGTGGTATTATATACAAGTAGCTTCTAAATATTTAAAGAAAAATGAGATGTTTTCTTGTATTATTCGACTATTTATGGCTAAATTTTGCTGGCTCCAATACATGATTTAAAAAAAAAAATTTCAAAGTGCAAACAGTACTGAATGTACTGCTTGAATGTTAATAATAATCATAATAATAATGTATTTTCATTATTAGTGATAATAGTATGAATCTTAAGGCATGTCTCATACTGTCTTTGAGAACGCTGCTAGATGAAGAAACATAAAGGGTTATGGTCTTAAAGACCATCTGGTGATAAAACTCAAAAAATTTGTGTAGCTTTTAGTAGTGTGTTTACAGGTATGTTAATGCCATAAATATGAATTAATTCACATTTTATCCAACATCAAACAGACAACTTCTCTTTTCTAATGCCGTCTTCTGTTCCTAAGTATCTTAGAGAAGCTAAGGAAGTTCATCTCCCCTCTAAGTTTTAATTAGGTTATCAAAATCTCTGACTGAGAAAGCTTGCGTATATCTATAGGGAGTTGCAGGTGTGGGCATATAACTAACAGGAATGGAAGATTTATAATTCTGAGTAGCAGTACAGATGAATGAGATGAAAAAAATTAACAAGTTTTGGGTGGTTTTAAAAGATACAGAATAGGTGGGAGCCGGATAAAGGAAATTGAAGATGAAGGGGAAGAGCTTTTGAGGGGAGGTAAAAATGAACAGAGAAGAGGAGAGAGTGGAGAAATGAGGGAGAAAATGACCCTTTGAAGAATCAGAGGAGGACACACCACCAGTATGCTCCCATGCTTTCAAATCAACACTGAGCTTTTTCAACTGTAAATCAAATTACCAACCACTGGCAAATGTGCTTTACAAACCGATACAGCTGATCTGGACCAGGCAGCTTTCTTGCCACACCAAGAAACCTCTGGATTACTGGTACTTCTTTCCTAATATTTCTCTCATCTTCTTCTCTCTCTTTTGTTCAGTGTCCAAGCAAAACCTATGATCCGCTCATAAAGTCTACCAGAGACTTTCCCGATGAAGTCATTAGCTTTATTAAACGCCATCCACTGATGTACAAATCCGTTTACCCAGTGACGGGAGGACCAGTATTCACTCGAATCAACGTGGACTATCGTCTGACTCAGATTGTGGTGGATCATGTCATGGCAGAGGATGGACAATATGATGTTATTTTCCTAGGAACAGGTATGAGAGAGGACTTCCACTATCATTCTGCAGAAACCACATCCTTTAAGAACACTTTTACTCCAGCAGGTCCTGAATAAACCTGTTGACTAACATCTTTTTCCTATGCATGCAGCTTTGGGAAGCATTTAGATGCTTCTGATTCTCTGCCAGGTCTTCATGCAAATGCTAAGATTAGATTAATTTGTCAGCTCAAGCGATTGCTACTATTGGGATTTTAATGCCTCCTGGCCCCTAGGTGATAAATCAGTTAAGGGTCAGAGTACCTGGACTTTCTTAACCTCTGAGTACCATTCAGTACCTGTCTTTACATTACATAGTAGTCTGGCTCCAATTCCTGCTGGCAGCACATCAATAGCCAATTAAAAGAAAAAAAATTAACCTGTTATTCCTGTTGTGAGTAGCGACATAGTGCTTCAGCATTAAATCTCATGTGACATTGAACAGCCAAGAAAGATGTAAAATTAAACCTAAAGCAACTATTCCACTTAAATACTTTTAAAGATATTACTTAGCAACAAGAATAGCTCCAAACAAGAGGACCAGGACTGAACAGAGAGAGGTTAAACTACTCTGTCTGGGAAGAAACCTGCTTTGCAGTTTTTCTATGGATAATTATGTATCTATTTACATTTTTATGATAGTTATATGCCTTAAGGAAAAAGTCTAGTTTTACCATAGTAATTAAATTGGATGAATCACCCAACAGCATGGCATGCTAAGAAATATTAACATACCTATTCATAACATTTCTGAAGTAATAATCTACCGTCTTACTCCTCTGGAATTTCTTGTTCTTAAGCCACAGTTTGGTGTTCTCTCACTAGTAACAGGTCTTATAAAGCACTTCTTACTGGTAGATCTGAATGCTTTAATAAAGAGGTCATTGCATTTATCCCCATCTCGCAGCAGGTGAAGCTAAGGTACGTGGGGGTGAAAAGGTTTATCCAAGGGCGGTGGATGAGCTACTGCCATGAGCTACAGGGAAATTAAGATTTCTGTTTGAATCCTACCCCAGTGCTGCTGGGTTGCACAGCATTTTTCTGGCCTATAAGCAAATTTGGTGTCATATAGTGTGGTTTGACAGAAATGGATATTCTGAAGTGATTTGGGGAAAGGAGTGAATTGTCACAGAGCATCATGTCTTATAAAGTGTGGGTTGTCTCATCCTTCGAGAGCTTCCCAGCTGTGTTATGACGCATACGAGTCCAGAGACCATTTATGTCTCTCAGCTCAATCCTTCTCACAACTCTTGTCTTCCAAAAAAAGACAGTGTGAGAGTCCCTCTATGATCTCCACAAGTCAAGTACAGTGGTGTCAGAGGGAAAAGTCTAGCTTCATAAAAAAGATTAAAGTGCTGTTTGCTCCCTTGCTGCCTGAGAAGGCTGGGAATAAGCGTTAGCCGTGATGATGGAAAATCCTTGTTCTTTCTGAATACAATCTTTAATATAGTCAACAGAGAAGGGAGGGGAACACATTCCCAAGCTGGGAGATGCCTAGGATTTGGGAGTACTCACTAAAACTTACTTTTCTTCTGATAATAGTGAGAAAAAGTAATTTAAAACTTAGCTTTCTGAAAAGATGAGTTCACTAGTTAAAATGTACAATATACTCTTTTAGTGGCTATAGAGTTTGCTTTTAAATGTTTGCTATCCTCCACTATAATATTTGTCATAGGAATAAAATTATATTGAGACATCAGCAACTCGAATACTCCCAGGTTAACTGTTACTGCCCAGCACCAGTGCTAATTCTTTCTGAGTAAATCGTCCGGTTTAGAGGTGTCAAGGCCAGCATGTACCATGCAGTCACTAGGTGGCACTCCATAATATGCAGATACGTATTTATCTGCCGTGCCTCCCTCGAAAAGTGAGGGTTTTTTTCCAGAAGCGCATGTTTTTGTTCTATTTTATCCTCTACATTCATCCTATGGAAAAAAATAAACTTGGAAGATAAAATTTCAAATATTATAGAGAGACTGAACACAGATATACCAAATGACCCACAAGATTTTGAGCAGCAGATCAGAAGCTTATTACATGTTTGAACGTATGCAACCAACTTGTACAGATGCAGGCTTTGGCAATTATGTCAAGCAAACAAAAGCTCTAATACAGAAGGCAAACAGAAATGCTTTTGGCTTTGATTGGTAATATGATCTTCAGTAGTTTGGGAAAACAAGAATGAAAATCTCATTCTTTCCATTATCATGGATTATTTTTTGTCATTTCAATACTATGCATAGTGCTTAAGACTAAGATGTGCTGTGGCATTTCCACACTGCACATCCCAGCACCCAGTCCACTTCCCCTGAGTAGTTTTTAGGGTTCTTTTTAAGGCCATTCAAGATTCACCAGTGAGTAATGGTCTGAAATGAAATAAGAAGCTATTTTTTTCACCAAGTAGGAACTCAGGTTAAAATTGATGAATAAATTTAACTTTAAAAACCTCTCTAGATAACTCCAAAGAAGTAATTTCTGTAATGATTAAGTGAAGATTTTGATGTTGAATAGAGATTTTGTTCAAAAATGTCCCTAAAATGAAAGGATAAATGAAAAAAGTGCATTGCTTAACTCCCCACATTAAAGTGAAACCTAATTCTGATTAAGGTGCTATACTGGATGAAAATTAATTCTATAAAAAAGAGGAAATAATTTTCTGCTAATTTACTCTCCTAAGCCGGATTTATTTGGGGCCAGATGGACCCCAATTCACGTGCTTGTCTGTGTTTGTGTGTGTGTGTGTGTTTGTGTAGAGGAGAGTTAGGGTTAGACCATCCCTGCCAGGAGCAGCCTACAATTGTGTTGATTCAGCCATACAGTAAAAACAGAAAAGTATTGTGTAGACCTGTGTAGGTAGCAATAGATGCAGATAGGGATAGGTGGTGTTTGCAGGCTACGTCCTTGCATTAGCTTTATGTTCAGGGCCAAGTTTTTGGTTTTAATTTTTTCTTTGTAATCTAAGTTTATAGCATCACTTGTTTAAAAAAAAAAAAAGGAATCTAAGATCAAGTTACTATGAAGTAACAAAAGGAGTGACACGCATGTACTGAAACATAAAACATAGCTGTGGGTTTTACATGATGAACATTTGTTTCAGACATAGGCACAGTCCTGAAAGTTGTGAGTATCACAAAGGAGAAGTGGACTAAGGAGGAGGTGGTCCTGGAAGAGCTGCAGATATTCAAGGTAAGCATTAACAGCCACAACATCAATTAAATATTATTCAGGGGAGTTTAAGGCCCAAAATGGCTTTGTCTGTCTGTTTGTTTGTTCACTGGAACTAGTTCCAAGTTTCCAGAGGGCCACTATGTAAATTTTTAAATGCCTTGGTATTCTTTCGGTATGTGAATTGAAAAAAGTCCAGAACTAAACAGACCATGATTTTTCAAACTCATAGAAAGTCTCATTTATCCTGCCTTGTTCTAGTTTGAAATCTTATGGTAAGCCTGATTTTTTTTATTAGTATTATTCTATTTTTAATGTCAATTATTCTAGTGTCTCAGCTTTGGTACTATTCTTAGTGCAATTATAATTAAAAAAAAACCCAAACCAAAACAAAAAAAATTCCACAGACGCAGAGAATTCTTTAACAACTTTCAGAATTGAAAACATAAAGAAAATAAAACAACATTAGTTTTGATTATCAATGTGTTTTAACTTTGTTGGTGAAAGCTGACTCAACATTTTTGATCATTTTGATTTGGTTATTCTGGCTGAGTGATAAACAAGAAAAGTAACTGGAGCGCTGCTAACACCAATGACTTCTTCATAAATGGAGCTTGTAAAAAGCCCAAATCTCCTTTCTGTTGCACAGGCACAATTTCTGATTAACCTCATTGCTGGTGAGGGAGCTGACGTCGACATATTGTTACAGTAGGAAAACGGAGACCTGGGTCTTCCCTACTGATTTTCTTTTCCATTTCGTAGTTCCTTCTTCATTCTTTGCATTCTCATTTTGCTTTTTTCTCATTCTATATAGCTTTTCTTCAGTTTTCACCTTGCTTTTTCATCAAATTTTATTTGCATCTGTGGCATTTTGATTACTTTCTCACACATCCTCTCTCCTACATGCCGTACGAGGTCTTAGCCAGAATTTCTACCCATACTAAATAAATGAATTTGCAGCTTAGAGATGGTGCTTTCCAAGTGTAAGGACAAGATCTTTAATAACTATTTCAAAGACTGTATTTCTCCATACGCCTTTTGCTATGTCGTGTGTATGATGAAACTTTGATTTAAAGGATCTTCATATCTTCTTCCCACTGTCTCGGACACCAATTGTAAATATCACTTTAAAAATTTGAAGATTACTCAGTGGCCTGCCAAGTAATCAGCAGTTTCAGTATGTGCACCAGTTTGCTGCATTCTTAAAACATAACGTCAAGGCCAAATGTGCCATATCATATTTAAAACAAAAAGAAGGTTATTTTTTTTCCTGCCCAGCAGACATTCTTTCACGTTTTTATTGGTAACATTTATAACTGTTACCTCTATGTTTTTGAATCCAGAAAATTGAAGGGGGTGAAGGGCTGAAAAAACATCCCTTTTTTCCTTGAACTGCATTAACATTAAACAATAGGCTTAGATTAATCATCTTCTGTTAGGCGACAGATAATACTCTGAGCTTTGTCCTGTTCTTATATCAGTCACTGGCAAAAACTTCACTGTCTCTCATAGCAGTGAAATACATCCTGGTGCAGAGGATCTGCCTGTGTATCCCGTAAATGTCACCTAAGCCTTCCAAATAGTGCTTAATAAGAACTTAAGTTGATGTGAAGGCTCATTGCCAGTCTCCAGGATGGGACAGATTGCAAACTCTAAGAATTAAAGTCAGTTGCCTCATAAGCAGCAGGGAAAATTCATGGGAGGTATTTTTGGAAGCATGAATTTAGTGATTGCTGGTTTTTTGTTTTTAATGTTTGTTTAAACCAAGCAAATGCATCTGTGATTTTATTTACTTTTTGTATGTTCTGTTCTCTTTTTCATTAAGAATGGGGAATGTGTAAGCTAATGCACCTTACTAATTCGTTTTTCAGCACCCTTCATTTATCTCGACCATGGAGATTTCTCAGAAGCAGGTAATCACAAGCTCGTTTAATTACTGCAGGATATATGGTACACTGAATATTTAGCTTGTTATTTTCAGGTGTTGCTTGTTACTTGCTGGCCAAGCTTTCCACGGGTGACTCTTAAAATGTGTCTGGAAAGAAGAAGAGATATTTGAACTTGTTTGCCTGCCTAATTCACATTTGCTTACAAACAGTAACTTGTGTACCCAAGCTGGTAATTATTCATGGAAACAAAGCTTTAGTCATATGGTAGTGGGATTTGTGAATGGAGTCAATGCACATTCATTTTACGGACACTGGAAATACTTGTGTCTTTACAATCTAGTATTAAATTATTATTACTATTATTGTTGTTATTTTTATTAGTAGTGAAGAGAGATCGGGGCCTCGTGCTAAAATCTGTGTGCACACAGACTGAAAACCAGTCCCCCTCCTCTAAAATCTGGGTGGTCCAACCCTGGCAGTCGCAGGGGCCGGTCCCAGTTGGGAATCTCCCGATGGGAAACGATTTTATGGCAGTTCCGAGCTCTGTGACGGCTACATCCACATTCGGGAGGCAGCGTGACACCAGAGCCATCCCTCCCTGCCCCGCAGAAGTGGCCAGAGAGGCTCCGGCACATCACGCCTCCCTCACACGGGAGGAGGTATTTTGCCGTTCAGGCACGCACGGCACAGCTGGGTCCCATCTCCCCTGAAAAAAGGTGGCAGGCCAGCTGGAAGTATTGCATGAGCCAGCTCCAGCTCAACAGCAAGCGCTTGGACCACCCTTGTCTCAACAGGCAATCTACTTGCACGTTGGGGAGAGGAGAGTAATATTATCCCCACCTTACCTAAGGATCAGAAGCAGAAGATGAAGTTTTATTCACACATCCCTAGTTCCCAGATTCTTAACGTCACGGCTATCCCGCCACTTGTTCTTAAATGTGTTACTAAACCATTCTTTCCGTGGTTTGCTTCTGATTTTTTTATGACAGCACAAATCTAAAGGTGTAAGGGTGTTGAGTGCTGATGTCTTTCCAGGACTGCAGCCCCCTTTCCTCTCTTCTGTCTGGTCGGGGATTGATGGGGACTGGCCAGTTCACACTGAGCCCTGAGAAACATTTTATGGCAAAGGAGGAATTCTCCCTCGTTTTGTAAAATCTGGGATAAGGTTGAAAGTCTGCAAGTGTGGCACTGAAGAGGGGAACTTTTTAAACAGGCTACTTGGAGAACTTTCCTAATTCATTCGCTTTGCCTGATTTGCAGCAACAATTGTACATTGGTTCCAGGGATGGATTGGTTCAGCTCTCTCTGCACAGATGTCACACGTATGGGAAGGCTTGTGCAGACTGCTGCCTTGCCAGAGACCCATACTGTGCCTGGGACGGAAACTCGTGTTCCAGATATGCCCCCACTTCTAAAAGGTAAGAAAAAAAAAATACAACATGCTGTAAAAGATCTTGCTACTTGCAAGAATTTTAGAGGTTCCCAATCAGAACGTGTTGCCTTTTTACTTAGCACGTCATTTGCCTTAAAATTTGATCATACTCCGGCCGCGTTTCACATTTCTGCTCAAAGAGCTGTGAAGACAACATAGCTTTGTTTAAGTGTGTGTGACAGTAACTCGGCTACTGCAGCTAGCATCAACGTCCACCACTTTCCTTTTTTATGCTGAATGCTTTAAGGCACGAGATGCTCACACGGAGGTCCAGGTTGTGGCTGACTGCCCGAGATGCAAGAGCCTCTTTTTAGCTTCTGCCTTTTGCACAGGCCACCACCATAGGCATAAAGCGGAGTTTAACACAGTATCCCAGAGCGGTCAATAATAAAATATATTTAATTCCTTGATCTAAAGGAACAAGCTTCTCCTGTCTGATTTAACTTCGATAACTTGACTCAAAGCATGGCAATGTCATCAATTGTATTTGTGGTCTAGCCATGAGAGGGAGACAGAGATTTAAGTACTGTGATTTGACCACATCAGGAGCAGTTTTTCCACAGTGAAAGAAGCTTCATCTGAACTTTCTGTACTCACCAGCTAGGGCAGCAGCATGAATCTGGGTTGAGGGAGAGCACGCTGCAGGCTCTAGCCGTGCAGTACCTAAGTTGCTGGATGTGTCTCTTGGAGTTTTTGGCTCATTTAGCTGGAGCTCTGGGCTCGCTCGTTGAGCCAGGGTCCTTCACAGCCTCTTCATTCCCCTTTGGACGGAGCCTTCCTGACAGTAATTCTTGCAGTGAGGGTCAGAGGTTGCAGTCTGAGCTCAGGCTCTGGAACAAGACTTGCTACCTTAGCAGTTGCAGGGCTGGAACCTGAGCAATTAGACAAACCATTGAAGTTAATGACTCATAGGTTATCGTGTCATGGTGTCAAGGAACTTTATGTGTTTTCCCTCAAAGCCAAAGCAAACTAAATTCAGAGAAGCATAAATGAAAGGAGAAAAGCAAGTGTTCAGGCTCACTGCAAAGTTAGTGACACATGAGGCTTGCTGAAGCCTGAGGTGGGCTGGGACATGGAGATTGATGGTCCATGCTTTTTAACAGATGTGCAGTTTGGTGGGAAGGCCAAAAGTCTGTGGCTCCGAAACAAAGGATGGGTGACTGGCTTTGGGAATCCTCCAGTACATCAGTTACTGGAATATTTTTCTTCTGTGTAGCAGCCTGTGCTTCCAGCATGTCTACAGCTTTTACCAGAGTGGACAGCTCGGCCTCGGGAACCTGCTCTCCTGCCGACATGTTGCTCTGCACATAGGATGTCCCACTCCTGTTATCTCCAACGTGGCCGTGAGGGAGGAACCAGTTCCCCCCTGGGTCTCCAATTCTTCTATTGAAAAATTAAAATCCAACTTTTTATTGTAGCTCTTGGTGGATAAATGCAATCATCCACAGAGGAAGAGTTTGCCTTTTTTTTTTTTTTTTTTAATACTATTATATTGAAATTACACTAAATCACAGTGAGTTTAAGTAACACACCCAGACATTAGCAGGCAAGATCATTGTGGTAGGGAGCAGATCATCTCCAACAATTGTCTCAAGCATTTTTCTGTCCACAAAGATGAAAGATAATCAGATTTGTCAGTTGTTTGTTACCAAACTAAAACGTATGCTGTTCTCTCTTCATCTTAATGATTGGTTTACTAGTCAGCATTAGTTTGGGCTGATCCTGACCTCAACTTTGAATACCACCTGTTGAACCTCAGATCTTTTCCATGACATACAACATTAAGGATGTTTTTAGGTATTTCCAAGACAGTCCACCGCACCAGGAGACCCATGCCCTGTGCTCCTAAAGCTGGTTTAGATGCTCTTTCTGTCACTATATTGCACGCTGTTCATTCTAGGCAGATTTTTTTCTCTTGCTTTTTCGCTTTCCCCTCCCAGTGGTTTCCCAAATCACAGGCCCTTCTCTTGATGTCAATTGTACAAATCTCTCTAGGCCACATGCTGCTTTGAGGGTGAGGCTGGTTTTAGTTAAGACCGTAATTGTCAGCAGTAGGGTGGGAGCAATGCGAGTCCACATCTGCTGAGCTCCTCTGTGTTTTGTTGTTGAATTCCAGCAATTATGCCTGAAGTGTTACAAGTTTGCATGCTCTTCCCATAGGCGAGCCAGAAGGCAAGATGTCAAATATGGAGACCCCGTTGCACAATGCTGGGATGTGGAAGACAGTGAGTATTTTGCACCTTTCTTGCTCTTTAGTCACTTTGAGAACAGAGTTTGCTGTAAGGGTCTCTATCTGCAAAAACCTGCTGAGCCCGACAGAATAACACTGTTAAAGCAGTTGCCTTTCCCCACGCTTCATATACATTACCCCTCCCACAGTTAAATTTGGGGAGGAGGGCTGGTAGGGAGCAGCCAGCATGGGACAGCATCCTCGCATCCCTTACAGGCGATGATCCCCAGCACGCACCGAGGGGAGGAAGATGTGCCCATGACGCAAAAATATCGCACGCATCCCTACAAGTAGCTACCAGGACCTCTGTTCATCCAGAAACAGGGGAGATGATAATCCCAGGAGGAAACCCGCAGGGGTGAATGGGGAACACGCCATCTTCTCCCCTTCCGCCGCATACACTTGACACGAGTCCCAAAGCCCAGCTCCAGCTGCCAAACCAGCCCCTTCCCCTCCCCGCAGCTACTTAAATACTCCTGTTATTAACAAGAGCCTACCCCCCCTCTCCCTGTCGGCTCCCCCCTCCCTTTCCCACACCCTCTTTTCAGATGCCAAAGGGTCTGGCTTGCTCCTTTGGCAACTGCAGCGCTTCTCTTAGAGCGAGCACTGTCAGGATGAAATCCTGCGGTTGCGCGGCAATCTCTGCAGCAGCGTAAAATAAATGAAAAGCATTCAAAACCAGGCTTGGGTTTGTCTGGGGCTCTTCTAGCCACTTATTAAAGTGAACAACCAGTCAAAACAGTATTGATTGTATCGCTGCGCTGAACGTTTGGTTTGGGACGAGCCACCACTTTCCATTGATCTCTGGTTATTTTCGTGCCGCTGCGGTGCTGGATGCCTGCCGCAGATCTCGGCGTGACTCACTGCAGAAATCAGAGCTGCTTGCCACAGGATCAAAGACTCAAGTCTGTTGCACAATATAGAGGGCTCTGACTGTACATGTGTGCTCGCAGACACAGTTAAAAAGTCAGGGTAAAATCTCATTTCCATTAAAGTCAACGACAAAACTCCTGTTCATTCCCAAAGGGCCCGGATTCCCCCCCTTGCTGCTTAGCATGGCTCTCCAGATAGTGGTATCTGAGACTGTGCAAAGCTCAAGGTTATAGAGACTTTAGCAGAAAGGCTGACAATGTCACATTTTCCTGGAAGGATAAAGAGATACTGGAAGAGTTGGCTTTACTAGACAAATGTAAAATGACTTAGTACAGAAATTGGCATTAATCCTTTGCTCTGATGTAGCACCACCGATAGAAATTTCATCCGGCTGGGGATGACCCCTGTGTGCCATAAAACCATGAAGCTGACCTGTGCCACTCCAGGCTCTTGGCTTATTTATGCCATTTGCGATAATTAATAACATTATGGCCCCAAAACCTATTTAAATTCAGTGCTCCGCTGTGTGAGATTCCCTCCCAGAGACTTCATTGGCTGCATGAAGTTGTTTGGCTCTACTGAAGTCTCAGTGGCACAGTGAAAGAAAAGAAAAGCATTTAATGTGGAGAGCTTGAATTTCTATAGATCTCATATAGGTACTTATTATATTGAAAAAACAATCTGAAATTGTATTCATTTTGTTGTTGAGCTCACTTGATTAAGGAGACACCACTGCTTTCACCTTCCTTTCTTTTATTGGCAGGACATAAGAAACAGCTTTAGTCTGATGGTAAGGCAGATAAGACACAGATAAGACAGACTGGAAAGGGAAACGCAGATGGAGAGATTAGAAATTACTTGCTCGGGTTTACAAAAGGCCAAGAAAGGAGCCCAGATCTGCTCAAGGCTCCTTCAGCGTTTGGTCTGAAACATACTACAGAGCATTTCAAATTACACTGAAGGAAGGTAAACTTCAGTTTACTTCAGCCCTGTGACTCCTTGGGGTGAACAAACCAGACCGTGCAATCTACCTTTAGCAGCTTTAGCTCAGGTTTAGTAGTTGCATTACTTAAAGGAAAAATGCAGGACAGATTTTAAATTCCTCAAAGGTGAAAGCCTCAACTTTAAAATGGAGCAAGCTCGTGATACAGATTTTATTGACCTCCTTAAAAACCAGTTGCACTGAAGGAAGGTTAGCAGCCGCCTCTAAATCCTTATAGTTATAGTTTAAGCTAAAAGTTAAGTTTCCTTTTGCTTTTTTATAATTCACTCACTCTTATAGCATCTGTTCTGAATCAGGCTATTTTCCCATTGCTTTAAAAACCAGGTCAGGGTTAATCTCCTGTACCATGTTTGCTTTCCAGGCATTAGTCATGAAACTGCTGATGAAAAGGTGATTTTTGGCATTGAATTTAATTCAACTTTTCTGGAATGTATTCCTAAGTCCCAGCAAGCCTCTATTAGGTGGTATATTCAGCGCTCTGGAGAAGAACATCGAGAAGAGGTAAGTTATAGTCATCAAGGCAAGTTTCCTCTATAGAGAATTCAGCTGAGCATTGAAAGGCAGGAGTTATTGGGATTAGTCAATGTTTTACTTTTCCTTGCCTCACCTTAGGTATCACATAGCGTTCTGGTATCACCATTTGGGGCATGCAATGGGGAAGAGAGAAGCCATTTGCACTGTGTCATAAGCAGATTTAGATATTTATTTTGACTTACATGCTCATTCTGTTAAAAAAAAAAAAAAAGAAAAGAGAAATTAGGCTTTAAATAGTGGTGAAAAATCAGTGTACTGAAAAAAAAGTGTCTTTTTGTCCTGAAATTAACGCAACAACTACTTCTGTAGAGAAAGGTGTGTTCAAAACACTGTTTTAATAAAATCTCTGCTCCATTTAGTGTCTGATTGCCTTCCCTTATCACGTTAAACAGTGTAGCTAAGAATTGCACGTATGGCTTGCTGCTTCTCTCCATCTCTCCCCAGAGAAGGAATGGTCTGTGCAGTAAAAAGCTTTTTTATTTGCTTTTGTCTTGTTAGTGGAGTCTGAGAATTTTTCTTAAATGGCACTCTGCGCTGATGCAGAGAAGTCAGGTTAAAGAATTGCACCTTGCCTCTGGAGTAGAAAGCGGTGAGACTGATGATGGCCCTTAATTCCTGCAGGAGGCAGGTTTGGGGTCCCCCCTGGTGGAGGAGCCCTGGAGAAGCCTCCAGGTCCCCAGATACCCCCTGCACAATTTCCCGCTGATTCCTCTCTGAGCTAGTGACAAAGGAGCCCTCTGACATGCCCAGAAGGTCAACGTGCTGGGACTGATTTGGACTGGGTTGGAGTGAGTTTCAAACCTCGGGAGTTTTCATAGCCTTTCTCTTACATGAGTGATTTTGTGTCTGAGGCCAAGTCTTGCTGTGATGGCAACCATGGCAACGGGGAAGGAGAAGGGAAAAGAACTGCCCTTTCAAAGGAGCTGGTCCCAGGTGTTAGATACGCTTTTTTGTTAAATGTTCATCTGAGACAAAAATTAGTTTAAATGACAGGAACTATCAAACACCCAACCGGTCTTCCACTCTCAATGGCACTTCATCCTATGAGACTTTCTGAGTGCAGAAAACGTGCTGGTTCTTTCTGAAAGCTGGGGAGATGCAGGCCAGGCCAGGTACCCGTGAGAGCACCACCTCTGGGTGAGATGTGACTCATGGCAGCAGTCCCAAAGTTGCAACCCCAGTTATGTCTTGGCCCAGAAAGCCAGGGTGAGGGGATATAAAGCACTTCTGATTTTCCACCAGATAAGAGAAAAAACCCCGCAAGGCTGTATATTGACTGTGACACTGCAATACTTTTAATTCACTCCCCTTCTCTTAACTCACGCTTTGGATCGGCAAAGATTCTTTCCTCTGCTGAGAATAAAAACTTCATTAATTTGTAGACACAGTGCTTCCCACAACATGCACTGAACACCAAAAGAAAGATTACTGGGTTGAAATACCACCTCTAACCTCCATTACAGTCCATAGTTGGAAAAAAAATGTGATCTTCTAATCAGCTGGCCAAGCACACTCTCAGCCACAGGTGGTTGAAGTGAAAACCCAGCTAAAAGTGTATCAGCCTTTAAATACCTATGGGCATTCATTGTTTGTGCTTTAATTGATTTACCTTTAACTGTACTATACAGAAGAGTCTGTGCTCCTCTTCCCTAAGGCAGCAGTTTGTAAATGCACTTACATATTCGATCAGGGAAACAAGTAACGTACTTGCTTAATTTTAACCATGTGCTTAAAACTCATTTTCAGTAAATTTAAGCAGATAGTTAGCAGGGGGGTTTAGGTTGGCTTTTTTTTTTTTTCTGATTTTTTTCTTTTTTCTGAACAGAAAGTTATGTCAAGTTTTGAGGAGATTCAATCATTTTTTAAAACAATGTATTGCAACAGTAGCGTGTGCCTGAGCACCTCAAAAAGAGCTGCAAACTTTGTGTAAAGCAGACAGTTCCCTGTGAAGAATGTAATATTTCTGTATCATAAGAAGTCACACTTTCAAGATATGAAAGCCTCTTTTGAAGGGCTGCTTTTGAGTTTATTTGTGTCAGTTTAGGGGAAAAAAAACCCTAGTTTATTTTCTCATAAGTCACAGGTTCAGATAGGCTTCTGAAGGTCAGGAAGCCAAGCTCAAGCTATCTTTCTTATTTGATTGTAGAACTGCAGGTCAAACCAACTTTTGAACAAAGTTAGAATCATGGAATCATAGAATCACAGAATCGCCTAGGTTGGAACAGACCTTTAAGATCATCGTGTCCAACCATCAACCTAACACTGCCAAAACCACCACTAAACCATGTCCCGCAGCACCACGTCTACCCGTCTTTTAAATACCTCGAGGGATGGTGACTCAACCACTTCCCTGGGAAGCCTGTTCCAGTGCTTGACAACCCTTCCTGTGAAGAATTTTTTTCCTAATATCCAATCTAAACCTCCCCTGGTGCAACTCGAGACCGTTTCCTCTTGTCCTATTGCTTGTTACTTGGGAGAAGAGACTGACCCCCACCTCTCTACAACCTCCTTTCAGGTAGTTGTGGAGAGCAATAGGGTCTCCCCTCAGCCTCCTTTTCTCCAGGCTAAACAAGCCCAGTTCCCTCAGCTGCTCCTCATAAGACTTGTTCTCCAGACCCCTCACCAGCTTCATTGCCCTTCTCTGGACACACTCCAGCACCTCAACGTCTATCTTGTAGTGAGGGGCCCAAAACTGAGCACAGTATTTGAGATGGGGCCTTACCAGTGCCTAGTACAGGGGGACAATCACTTCCCTAGTCCTACTCACCACACTATTCCTGATACAGGCCAGGATGCTGTTGGCCTTCTTGGCCACCTGGGCACGCTGCTGGCTCATATTCAGCCAACTGTCAACCAACACACCCAGGTCCTTTTCAGCTGGGCAGCTTTCCAGCCCCTCTTCCGCAAGCCTGTAGCACTGCATGGGGTTGTTGTGACCCAAGTGCAGGACCTGCCGCTTGGCCTTGTTGAATCTCATACCATTGGCCTCGGCCCATCGATCCAGCTTGTCCGGATCCCTCTGTAGGGCCATCCTACCCTCAAGCAGGTCAATGCTCCCATCTAACTTGGCGTCATCTGCAAACTTACTGAGGTTGCATTCGATCCCCTCTTCCAGGTCGTTGATAAAGATATTAAACAGAACTGGCCCCAATACCAAGCCCTGTGCAGCACCAGGTTAGGGCAGGCTAACCTATACATCAAAGCCGAAGTTAAGGCTATATCATTTTTTGCCCTGCTCTGTATTTCCAAAAGGTTCATTGTGGCAATGGCCTGGCCCCTGCTGCTTGTTCTGGGCCAAATGCCGGTTACCCAGGCACAGTGATGTCCAATACCACAGGACTGCCCGACGTGCCAAGGGTGTGCACGTTGAGAGAGAGTAAGGGAATGCGTGCATGTGTGTGACGGCATTTGAGGCTCCAGCCAGCACACAGCATACATCTTTGCACGTTAGCAGCCCTGCACAGCAATGTTTACTGGGCTTCCTCCGTGTAAACCGTCTGACATCTGTTTGTATGAGAAAAGTAAAGCTTCGCTAAAAGGCTAGATTAACCTTTGAGGCAAATTTAGAAGAAAATTTGAAGGCGAAATCTGCAGACAGATTTTCTACATTATGAATGCTAACAGTAGGCAAATAGCTTCTTACCACATATTGTCCCTAAAGCCATAGCAGAGTTTCTGTGATCTAGCTTTGATAAAATAGAAGTTGGAGCACATGTACCGCAACTCCTTGGGGTGGTTTTGTTAGTTTATTTTTATATATTTTTTTGCAGTCTTTGAAGATAGCAGCCTATATAAATGCATATGCACACGTTGTCGATTACAGGATCAGATCACTTGAAGACAGTATATAGCTATTAGTTTTGTTTGATTCCTGCCACAAAATTATTGTAGCCACAGAATTTCCAGTATTTTCACCCAGGTTACTTCCAGGGTCTTAACAATTTGAACTGCTTATGAGCAAACTCAACTTGCACGTCTCGAATCATCGTATTGGGAGATGTCATTTTTAGAAGAAAAAAAAAAAAGCAGCTTTTTCGGTTATTTTTTAAGATAAAGATATTAATCTCAAAATGTCATGTTTTCAAATGCATGTACCTAAAGTTAAATTCCTAATTTTATCTATGGCTGCCTAAATAAATTACTGGGTCTGTAGAGATCCTGAACAATCACTCCTCGTATTACATAAAATAAGGATATTTGCAGGTTAAAATGTTAATCCCTTGTTAATTTGGGGATCCAGAAATTGAGATTTTCAGGTTTTCTAATTTGACTTATCATCAGTATTAAAGCCTAATTGGAGGCCTCCCTAGAAAATCCAAAGATCAGCAAAGTAATTGACTTTCTTTTCAAAATACTCCAATTTGACAAAAATACCATATGTCACAGAAACAGTGTACTCATTTTTAATGTGTAGCTTGATCTTCGCTCAGGCCATGCCTTACCATAACTTTTCCCATTTACAATTATATTTTCTGCTCTCTCTCTCCCTTCCTGCAGCAGATTTCTCAAATAACACTGTACAATATTTTAGTGCGTGTCTTAGCGGTGTAACTTATTGTGATGACGATACCATGCTTTGCAAATGACTCCGTGCACCTGGAACTTAGGTTACGGACTTTTAGTTCCAGGGCTGGAACTATAATGTCTCAGCAAGTCTTTAAAGCCGACTTTACAAATAGATGGCTAGGCAGTGTCCCGGACATGCACTACAGCTTCCTGAGGGAAGGAAAAGGGCAAAATCCAGACTAGATGGGAAGCGTTTGGCCCAGCAGGATGTCCCCGACATTTCACCCTTAGGGTCACGGTTCAGAATGTGACTTCCAGGCAGAGCAACCTGTGGGGAGGGACAGGATCTCCTGTGGTACAGGAGCTGTCACCAGGTCATTTTGCTGCCAGTGGGAGTACATTTCCCTGTAGTGTGGGGCCATTTTAAGGTCAGGAGTCAAATATCTAGTGCTTTTGTGTTTAGTGTTGCTCACGCAATTGCTCATGTTTGTTCCTGTGCGTGCAGGGTTAGTCACTGAGGTGAGGGAGAGCGTTTCGGTGGCTGGAGTTCATAAAAAAAGTGGGGACGTCATCTGTTCGTAATGTCTTAAACTGCTGAAGTTTTCTGAAGCTTAAAACAGGTATTTATTTCTTTCTCAAAAAAATTCCCATGTGTTAGGTTATGTATATAATAGGTGTCAGGACTGCAAAAACCAAATGCATGGCTCCCTACAAAGCCATTAGTTTTAGTGGCCCATGGCTCTGAAAAGTATTAGCCCCCCTGCTTTAGGCTGCACTTCACCCCGTCTCCTGTGGCTCCAGGTCTGCCAAGCTGCCACCATACGGAAAAAACCGTATGGTCTGAAGTGACAGAATAGGTGCAGATTGCTTTTAACTCTCTCCTTATGGCTCTATCCATACCTGGGAGTGAAAATAAATCCACCAAAAGGCAGGAGGACATTCCGGTTTCTTCTTCAGTGGTTCTCACCCTTTCCATATTCCCGCCCCACAGCCCTGGGCTGTGTTTCTCTGACAGACCCAGCTTGATGACCGTCTGATGGTTTGGTAAGTACAAGAGTTTGACCCACTCTTGGAGGGGACACAAGATTGTGACCTAGCTTCCCCGTCAGAGCCGAGAGATGTTGTTTCCGTTCCACATTTTAGCCAGACTGAGAAGACATTTTTCAGTTTATCTAAGACGTAAGTTTCCATATCTTTTTGCGGCTGGAGATTTTTGTATCATGATGGTGATTTTCTTTGTTATGAACATCTGGTCAGCAGCATCTTGTGAAAAAACATCACAGATTCAGTGCCAGTCCTGAAATCTAAGGTTGGATGAGAGCTGAGTAAGGAAGAGAACATACACCAAGGACTAAGTTTCCAGTAGTACTTTTTGTTAGAGGAGCGTAGTTCAGTGTATGAATCCTTAGGCCAAGGACAAAGAGATCAAACGAGTGGGAAAAATAAGATGAGATTCATTCTGCAGCCTAGGGACTACTTATAGCTCTCATGCTTTCACTCTTTTATTTTATTATGTGACTCATTGGCTTTTTTTTTGCCCCTAATACCTTGAGATTCTTAAGTAAGACTAGTATTTTTGACAGTTTCCTGGGAAAAAAAAAAAGAAATAACTCTGAACTAAGATATAGCACATAACATTTCTGCTTTGATTTGGATATACTGGGGGGGGGGGGCGGGAAGGAG
>VFFE01009170.1:298166-311368 GCA_008921705.1 Burhinus oedicnemus | reverse complement strand
AAAAGAAAAGAAAAGAAAAGAAAAGAAAAGAAAAGAAAAGAAAAGAAAAGAAAAGAAAAGAAAAGAAAAGAAAAGAAAAGAAAAGAAAAGAAAAGAAAAGAAAAGAAAAGAAAAGGAGAAAAATTAATTCTACAGCTGTGTTGGAGTTAAATGATTATATTCCCAGTACAAGAGAAACAAAGTCATGTGTAACAATAACGCCAAAAAAACCCAGAGTGATCTTTATTTCCAGTCAAATTATGAGGATGAAGAAGAAAACAATAGAAAAGCAAAGACAAATGTGAATGTTCAGCAAATGTTCCTCATTTTCCTTTCTCCCCCTCTCAATTTGTTCAGGGGTTGCAGCTAACCTATGATTAGTCCAGCTTTACCTCTAACATTTTTTCGCATGTTGATTAATGAGGGAAGGCAAGCTTTGAAGCCACTTTCTTCTCCCAGACAGGTGCAGTGTTTTAACTGTGAAAGGGTTGACATGTGAATTATTTGTAAAGAGGGAGCTATCTAAACACATCATTAGCAAAGGACAAAAGGCATTGACCTAACCTGGTGCCACAGCACTTTCAAATCCTTGGTTGTTTTCCAACTTACTGATTGTTTAAAGATTTGCAATCATTATTGGCAATGTCTATTTCCCCCCCATTGTTAAATTCAGGTTGTGAAAATCAACTGTTTGGTTTGCATGGAGATCTTGTCCCTTTGTCAAATATTGTCAGTATCTATGGCATGTGCCATACTTCAGGTAATGTAATTTTAGGCAAAGTTATCTCCTTATCGTGAAGGATGAAAAGTACAATTTGTTGATAAAACATTGCCAAAAATCTGCTCCCGCTCCACTAAGAAAAGAAAGTTAATGGTAATCAATTGCTTCATTTTTGTGGTTTATAATTGGTTCCCTATTGAACAAAATGATGTCTCTCATGTTTAATTTTTATTGTATGCTCAAATTTAAGCACATGTCAGCAAGCTTTTTGTGCTTTTGAATTGTTAAATCGTATTTACAAATATTTTAGGAGAGTTATTGATTATGACATGGGGAGGGGGGGGGAGCAATGAATCCACAATTGACCAAAAGAAAATGATGTCTTTTATCTAACTAGTCTTTTCACTCTCCTCAAAATTTAATAAAATATGTTTTACATCTATAGGTCAGGAACCAAAGAGCGCATTAAGCATTCAAGTGAAAGGTTAAAGATCTACTACCAAGTAATGAAATGCCAGGTGTTTATGAAACTCCAGAGCCCTGTGGGGGGAAAAGTAGAGAGGAAAGACAGGAAGAGTTCTGAACCTATGGGTAAAACAACATAAACAGGATACCAAGAAGAGAAGTGAGGGGGGAAAACAGTAATGAAGTGTTGCTCAATACGTGTGAAATCGGAGCCATAATTTCATCCTGCCAGAGGATAAGAAAGGAATGAACAATGAAGGCACAGAGGAGGAGGTGACAGTCACCGTAAATCAATATCCAAGGTTAACACAGGACATTCTGTAAGAATGCTGCTTCATTAAAAATAGGAGTCACGATGGGCTGGGATTAAGGGACACAACCAATTTAGACTCTGTTAGCTTTCTCCGCAGTATCCCAAGGCGGATGGGGGGGCAACTCCATCAGTTAACACATTTACGACTAGAAAGTGACGACTGCTGCACAAATGGTAAATAGTTATGAGTAGCAGGGTGCTGGACTTGGGGGTCCAGTGGTCTTTTCAAGTCTAGATCTGCCATTATTCTGCCTTCCTTTCACTGAAAATAGGCGAAGCACTAGTGAGGTCTCTTTGGACTGGCGCCCAGCCAGGCAACACTGCCAGCTGGAGATCTTCCAAGTGTAGGAGGTACACAGCTGTCAAGACGCTCTAGACTACAATACTGGCAGAGCCACCGATAGGCAGATGCTACTGCTGCAATTGCATCAAGCCCTGGGCTCAAAGAGACCCATCCTGTTTTCACTCAGACAATGTGGGAACTTTGTCTTTGCATAGTGCCTTATGAAACCCAAATGTCTGGAAATTAGCTGCTTCTTCCCATCCTTTTCCCTAAATTTCTCAAACTTGGGTCTTCATGTTGACGTGAAGCCTGGGCAGAAGAAAGAGGGGCTTGTCATATTGCAACAGCCAAGCCTCCAAGCACTTCCACCTGGCCCCTGCTCCTGCTTCTTTCTCTCTGTGGAGTACAGCACCACAAGGAAACACCTGCCCTGGACATATTTCTGCCTACAGCTACTTATTTGTGAATTCATTTATACATTTTATGCTCCTGTTTTTACTGTAAGAATGGTACATTTACTTGGAAGGAAGTGTCACTAGCTGATAAAATTGAGGACTACTGCCTGATACTGTAGGTTCTGGAGGTGGAAAAGTGGTCTTTTGTAGTCTGTCTGCCTGCTATCTTCTGTGTATATGCTTGTGGCTTGACCATGATTTCTCTGGTTTAAACTCAGTATAGTAAATCAAAACTAGCTTGTGCTCATGTAGCACCTGTTGTCAGGACAATCAATTTTCCAGGAATTTCCTGAAATTAGTATGATTTCACACTGCTGGTGCCAAGTAGGCATGCTTATATACAGTTTACAAACAAGAAGACTAAAGCTCAGGGTTGACCTAACACTGTCAACTGGTGGCCAGAGCCAAAAAATACTTGGCCACAGAACCAGGCAGCCAGAGCCACGTTCTGACCAGGCTTTTGTAGCATTGATTTCTTGTCTCTGCTGCTGTCCTGTCAATGGTAGTACACAGGCCTATATCCATCCATCCACATATCTATCTGTCCATCTACCTACGTACCTACCTACCTAGTCTGTATGTTACTGGAGACGGTTACAGCTGATACAGTAGCAAGCCAAAGTCTCTCTCTCTCTCTGTGCATGTATTATATATACGTATATTGCTTTACTGGTGACCTTGATATGGTCTCAAATTATTTAACCCTTCCAAAGTCATTATCATAGAAACTTAGAAAAGAGTAAAGCTAAAAGCCCTGGGAGGTCATCTCTTTGCTCCAAGAGACCCTATTATGATAAAGCAGTCGTGAGTTAGAATCATAACAGATGGAGAATCATATGTATGTACACATTTTTTCCCATGGAATAGAAGAGGGAATTATGTGCAGATTTTTTACATAAAGAAACAGTGTGTAGCTTACCCACTGTGAATAAATCTAATTTAGTCATCTTTGTGCTTCCCTGATCTTCATCCTCTGAAGTTTGCTGGAGGGTCAGATGTGCACTCTGGGAAATCTTCCAGATACTGTGTTGGTTCTTTCTGACCCCACTCCACCCTTTTCAAACCCACTACTCAGCCTTGTGCTGAAGTTTTTCTACATTATAATATGCCACCAGCAGTGTTGAGGCTGTGTTTAAGGCCCTGGCTTTGCTGTGGGCTGCAGAAGCAGCACTCGGGTCCTTCGGTGCCGTTGTGTGCTGCAGCCTCTGTGTGGCAGCAGAACATAGCACGCCTGGGAGGTGACAGCTTTGGACTAGACCAGCATCGTTTTCAAAGAAAATGCTGCTGTTGGACACTGGGAGTTATGGCTCTGCTTTCTATTTCCACCTCTGCTACTAATCTTTATATGGTCTTTGGCAAATCACTTACCTTCTCTCTTCCCCAGCTGCAAAAATACTTAGGTGCCCAGTGCCCCATCCTGTTTTGGGTTTTGGTGTTGTGTTTTTTGGTTTTTTTTTTGGGGGGGACGACTGTGTGCTTTTTTTTAGACTTAGGTTATTTTGGAAATAATTTTCAGTTCACCAGATATGTAACTCACCTGACAGTGTTATTACTCTAAGGTGCACCTTATTTTTAAAATGTGAGAACGTGCTGTATTTGTTGAAGTATTTCCATTCGTAAATGAAACCACAGTTCCATGCTGAGAGACTTCAGTTCTCACTTGCAATCTCATTCTTTTTTTGCTTCTTTTTTTTTCTTTTTTTTTTTGTTAATCTAAGTTCTTCTTCAGAGATCTTAACAGTAAAAGAATTGCACTGAGTTGTGTTCATCTAACCTCACTGGGTGCTTTTAATCACTTCTCAATGAGTTGAAGCCAGGATCAGCTTCCTTTTGTAAAACTCAGTCGAAGAAGATCAGAATCACAGCATTTCACTTTAAAAATCAGTAGTAGTATTTATTTTCAGTGTAATAGGGCCTCAGTGTTTCAGGTGTGTACGAGCACCCTGTTATATTGGGTACATTACAGAAAGCTCAAGAAAAGCAGTTAAAAAATGAATGGGATTTGTGACGTAAATCGCTCCCCTACTTTGGCGAATGTAATCTAACTTACTGCATTTTGGTATGATGAATGTTACTGTCTGTCCTTTCAGCTGTACAGCATATATGTTTTACTACTGAAATGTCAGTGACACAGATGCTGTAGTTAAGGGCAGAACTCGGACGTTTAAAGGATCTCCTGGTATCTCTCCGAGTTGCACGTGCCCCACCGTGTGCTGGCACCCAAGGGATGGGGCGTGCCATGTGCCAGCCCAGCCTTTTCTCCACCTCAGGAGAGCACTGACGCACGTTCTGGTTTTGCTGACGAAACTCATGTATATCATTCTTTTTTGTCCAACCCCACAGCTGAAGGCTGACGAAAGAATCATCAAAACAGAGCACGGGCTGCTGATCCGCAGCTTGCAAAGAAAGGATGCAGGAGCCTATTTCTGCAAAGCCCAGGAGCACACCTTTGTCCATACCATCGTGAAGCTGAATTTAAATGTCATTGAGAACGGGCAAATGGAAAGCACTCAGAAAACTGAGGATGAGGAGGGCCGGGTGAGGGATTTGCTGACGGAGTCCCGGCTGAGGTACAAGGACTACATCCAGCTCGTCAGCAGCCCCAGCTTTAGCCTGGATGAGTACTGTGAACAGATGTGGCACCGGGAGAAACGGCGGCAGCGGAACAAAGGTGGTGCCAAATGGAAGCATGTGCAGGAGATGAAAAAAAAGCGAAACCGAAGGCACCATGAGCCAGCCAGGCCACCGTCTACGTAGTTTCTAAATGCTATTTAAAGAAAGGACATTTTCCGTGAAAAAAAGAAAAATTACTGTGTTCTGGTTTTGTGCATCTTGCCTATGAATTAGTACTGCTTCTTATTGAAATCAGATAACTCACCATCACTATTAATCTGTATGAGACTGTACAGTGGGAGTCGATACCAAATGAGACATTCCTTATTGGAGTACCACACACCAGGCAATAATTTCAAATACATTTGTTAAAAAGAAAAGATGTACACTTTTAGCTAATTTCTGGGTAGCCTGAGGCTATGTACTTCCTGCATAATTTTGACATAGGATTTAGCATCTGTGTTCCCATGTTAATATTTGCTGCCACATTCCACCCCAGAGGTGGTTACGTTTCAGGGGAGGGAAGATGTACTTCTAGTTCTTTGGCATCTTTCTGAATAAAAAGCATGGTAGAAATGTGTGACAGATCTGCAAAACTACCCGCTAATTTACCCGTTGGTCTTGTATACAGGCACACGGGTGGGGTTTGCTAACAGAGAGGCTCAGCAAAAAATCAAATTAAGTATTGGCTTAGGAACAACATTCATTCTCCCCATAAAAAAAAAGAGAAAGCATGATCATAGTTTAAGAGAGGGGAATTATCAAGCATTACTCATTAGAGTTTGAATAGCCACCAGTTTGCAGTCCATCTGCTGAAATGAAATGTTGACTCTAATTGAAACTGCCTCTGAGATGTTTGGGAGTAAATTTCCTAAGTGGTCTGTGGGAGGTATGTGCACAAATCCTATTAACGAATAATGGGATTCCTGCCTGCACCTCTCCTATCTCTCCAAAGGTTTGACTCTGACTGTTTCTCTGGCCCTTTGCTAGCTTTGTTTTATGCAGAGGAAAAGAAAAACAAAAGGCAACAACAAAGCTAAAACAAAAGACGATGAGGGAAAATAGTGGCTGAGACCAGTGCTCTTGAGACAGAGCTGACATTCCTCTGACGTGTGTGTTCTTTGGGATTTTTCTCCCAAAGGTCTTATGTATTTTTAAGTTGAAAATTTGCATTGTTGGAATTAATACTTTTATTATAATTAAATAAAACAAAAGCTGTCCATGTGTAAATAAAACTTGTAAGTTAGAAATTTGCTATATACCATAATTTCATTTGTAAAGTGTTCCTTGTTCCTTGGTTCATATTTTGGTTTTAATAGTGTAAATTTTTCCATATAAGCAAGAAACACTGGCCTTGTTCTTGTCTATTTTGCATCAATGTGATTTAATTGAATTTATTTCTGATATGCAGCAACAAACACAAGCTCCAAATCAGGCCTACTCTCTCTTCTCATGAGTCACAACCCCCCTTTCCTCTCTTCCATCTAACCTCCCTCCGTTTTGCCTTTCACGCCTTTTTGAGTGTGAAATGACAAATTAGCCACTTCCTCACATGGAAGAGAGCTTTGATGGATACCAAAACGACAGACTTTACTTGTTTCTCATGCATTCTGCAGGTCTTGAGAGCAAAGTCTGTGGGAAACCCGTGTAATTGGTGTGCACCTCATTAAGGAATCGAAAACGTTGGCTCTGAAAGTTGTAGATTCGCCCTTGCCCGTGCTGGTGTTTGTGTGCGCATTCAGTCCCTCATCGATAATTGTGTCGATCCAATTTGCATCGTTGTTCATTTTCTCTCTGTTGAAAGTCAGATATGGCGAAGTGTTTGTCAGATTTCGGAAAGGAATCTCAGCTTACCCACGTTTCTTGTAAAAGCCGAAAGCTGAGTTTGCATGTGTTGTATAAAAGCCAGCGATACCATATGTCATTAATTTTAGATGCTTTTTTAATAGGAGATATATGAGTTAATTAGGAGATATTAGATAGCATGCGTACAATGCTTTGATAGTGTAAAGCACCGAGTGCTAAATATTATAAAATATGTCTGTGGGGAGGAGGGAATTTCTCAGCACAGGACTTTTAATCAGCGGAGAGACTGATGCTGAAGATACTCACCAGTTGTACAGTGCTTTGAGAACATGCAAAGAACTTTTCAGCATTTTTGCTGCAAAATAACATTGGCCAGGCATTTCACAAGAGGCTCATCATTTTGGGTACCTTGATTTTAAGCCCAATTAAGACTACTTAAAGAGGTATAGGGGGGTATTAAACCACTACCTATAAAGCACCCTAAGACAGGCATACTCCATATTCTTGGCTGGAAGGTTATGCTGTCACCATACAGAACCCGCTCAATTATTCTTTATTAGATTTTTATCAGTCCACAAAGTCCCATTTCTCTGACTTGGACATTAAGTAAATGAGTGGAACCACAGCAAGGCTATGGAGTAACAGGTGGTCTGCATTTGCGTGCACTGACAAAGGGCCCACTCTTCCTCCTGGTGATGATGCAGTACTTCAATTATCGCATTTCAGACAACTCTCATCACATGTTTGCCTGCTTCATAAACAAGTTGGTCAATTCCTTCTTCCATATTTTTTATCCTCCATGAAAACTAAATCATCTGATTTACGTTTAGATATGATTGGAGGTATGCATTCTCCAAGTGAACCCCCCCCCACTGACTTTAGTAGAAGCCTGGGATGACTAAGAGTCTCAGTGCTGGGAGCATTAGATTTAAATGGTTGAATTAAAATGTTATTACTCTTAAAAACAACTTTCATTTCTTTTATTTCAAATGTTGCTGCAATGAGATTCTTCTCAAAGAAATTACCTCATCAGTCTGGGGTACAGGGGTAGCGTAAAACCCCAAGTGAGATATAAGGTCTCTTCCAGCATGGGAAATAAATTCAATATCCTCCAAGCCAGTGTGCTATACTGGGTTCATGCCACCCCAGGGAGTGTATTTAATAACGTTACATAGATAAAAGTCTGTGTTTTGATATGCTGGGTAAGATGTAGACTATAACTGGCAGGGCTAGCCCAGCTTCTCGTGCGCAGCAGGTATTATACATGCAAGGAGGCCAGAGGACCTTGGAGACCAGGGAGTGAGAGGGACAGATCAGGGATCACTACAGAAAGTAAGACAGGATTTTGTTAGGCAGGACTCAGCAGTGTAAACCCAGGAGTAGGAGCAGGAGGAGCAGGAGTGGGTCTTTCGTCAACCTGCAGTCCCATAGAGGGGTTCAGAGGATGAGCTAGCCCAGAAACTGTAACAGGAGAGGATCTCCCTCTTTTCAAAAAATTTCATCTTCTGTATAATTTAAAGGCTCAACTCTAAGCCTGCTTAAATTTCAAACCAATGATTTGGGGGTCAGTTCGACTGCTGTGAGCTGTACTATGAGCCACAACAGGCTCATAGTTAAAATGAAACTGAGCCTTGCCTCCTTCAAGAGCTCAATAAAAATGAAGTTAAACAAAGTTTTGGTCCAGAGTGGAAAAAAGTTGCTGCCACCTTAATAACTGTAGGTTTTAAACAGATCCCTTAGTGCATATGATACAACATAGATATTTATTTACATATGCATTCAAATGGGAGTCCAATTATTAATACATTATCTTTTCCTTCAACAAAACCTTTCCACTGACCCTACTTCAGCAAAAGACCAGTGTTGGACTGAACTGAAGTGGTTTCAAACAGATTCTTAGAATAACCAGCACAATGTGAGCTGTAGTTATAAAAACGCTGAAAACTGACATAAGCTTTAAAGCCCAACAGGGCCCTAAACTTTGTAGCGATCTTGCAGTCAGTTAAAATAAAACAGAAAATGGGATTAGCAGAAAAAGGAATAAAGTATTAACACTTATTGTGATAAACTAGTTCCATTACTGGAAACTGTTCCAACAACAGGTGTGAACGTGTGTTCATGCCATAAGCAAATACTTTTCTCTCCAAGCAGTTAAACTTACATTGCTTGAGCTGTCTAAGAACCTGAATACTTTCCAATTCATACGTAGATTTTTGACCTAGTTCTTATGTCACTCATAATGAAGTAATTAGGTTAAATGCAACAGATTTCCTCTGGTTCACGTGCTTTTGAGATCAGAAGATCCCTACAGTTCAAATGCTATGAACACTTTAACCATTACGGGTATTGATCTGCATTTAACATTTCAGATAATGAATAATTATTTGTTATTATTGCTCATTATTCATGTAATGAGCCCATGTCTCATAATAATGTCTCAATATTTAATAACGACTAATGGAAATTGAGTTTGGTAATGTTTTGTCATATGAGCATATGTGTATAGGAGTGCATACACAAATGTCTTATTTTCTAGCAGAGGTTAATTTGCAAGAGGCAGATGTGATTTCAAGAGTCAAGGTTCAGCTCAGCTTCCACTGACAGCAGAGATTAAAATCCTTCTGGAACTGAATCGTAGCCTAAATAGACTAGACTATAATCTATTTGTAGTCTGGTGGTCACACACCCAAAGCTATGTGTGTTCTGTAGAGTATACTGGCCTGGTTCTTCTCGCACACAGTTGTAGATGAGATGTGGAGGTCTAAGGAATTACATCTGCATGAATGGAAAATTAAGCCCACGTGTCTCTCTAATATATTCTGTTACATTTTATAAACTTTAAATGGTCTCTATTGTAACATTTGACCATAGTGTTGCTAATATTACCCTGAACTAGGCTTCTGTCTTTAGCTGAAGTGTGACATTCTTTGCAGTTGTAATCCAGATTTCGAGGTTCGTAAAGTAAGTTCATTACAGTAACAAAAAAAGAAGGCATGGGAAAAGAGTTTAATTATAAATTCTACAAGGCAGATTTGTAAGATTTTATTTCTATTTATCACATAGCAGTTATCCTAAAATGTGTTAGAAACACCAGTATTTGGGTTTCTTTTTTGGTCAGGTAAGGATACGTAACAAATTGTAATCTTGAGTTTATTACTTGCCAATGTGCGGCTGAAACATCTGGTCTGACAGCTGTAGCAAGTCTGGGTTTTTACTTGCTTGTTTTTTTCTTCCACCAGTTAAGCCCATTGTCTCCTGCCTTCGAGACTCTCTGGTCTGTCAGGTAACCCCACTTTTATATGGAGGAATATTTCGAGATCTGGTGTTTCCTCAACATATAAACATCCCTACGAAGTCATAGTATCACAGTCTGCCCTCAGACGATGACTTTCTTAAGCATTGGATTTGCATTCAGTTGCAGATGCAAACCAAACACCGTGAGGTCAATTGGAGACCAGATGGGGTTTTCATTTACAAAGGAAATTTTTGGGACTGTTGCTTAGAGCTCTCCTTTCTCCTTTTGCTTATGTGGTTGCTGTGTATAATTCTCCAATTTAGAATCAAAGTCTTTTATGCTTTAAAGCCTAAGATTTCCCATGTGATGTAAAAAACAGAAGAACATTTCCAGGTGATTTTTTTGATTGATATGAACTGCTGGTTAATAGTTTCAAAGAGCACAAACAAAGGAAATCATCTGTCCAGCCATAGATGGCTGTGATATTTGTAAGGAGCCCAGACACATCCCAGTTTTGGTGGTGTTTCATATTCTGTTCCCTTCCTCTTATGGTATCTAAGTGTTTTGGCTGGTTTTAGGGTTTTTTTTGGGGTGGGTAGAGTCGTTTTGGGGTTTTTTTTTGGTTTGGGTTTGGGTTTTTTGGGGGCATTGTTTTGCTGTTTTGTTTTTGTTTGGTTTGTTAGGGTTTTTTTTTGTTTGTTTTGTGTGTATGTGTGTGTTTGGTTTGCTTTTTGTGTTCTACTCATTTTTTCATGTTACTTCTCCTGCTGAAAGGAACCATGCCCAAAGCCAGATGCTTTCTGGTGGTGCAACAGATGACAAAGCAGTAAGAGGAACAGAAGGCTTGGGCAGATATTTTGGTAGTGAGACAATATAGTACATTTGCAAGGGGCAAAGTCCTGTGGGTTGAATGACTGCTGAGATGTATAAAGACCATTGTGCCATTTTTATGGCCCTGGCTGAAGTTGAGAGTAGATTTACAGAAGGTATATTTTTTATTTCTGAAATATTGTCAATTTAAACATATCCAGAAGATCTAATCTGTTATTAGGTCTGTTATCTACACTTACCAGAAATATTGAAATAAAAATTCATGAATAGAATTTCACTTTCTAAATTTTTATCATACTTTAAAATGCTCATTTTCATTTTAAAATATGTTTATTAAAATATTTTCACTAACAAAATATTTTTTTCTTAAAATATTTTTAAAACCTGCACTTTCAAGTCTCTCTGCAAAAACATCAGAAAAAAATGGGAAAGTTGTAAGTGGAAGTGGAAAATATTTCATAGTTTCATGTGTTTTCAAATAAAGACAAAGAAAACACAGCATCAGATGTTGTTCATGGCCTCTGTTGGAGATTTTCTGTGACTTCCTTCAAGGACGTTTTCTGTAGAAATTAATTGTAATAATCACATTTTAAGGCTGCCTGTGAACATGATGCAAAGCAACGAATCTATGAAAATACAAATGAAAAATGAAAATAGATTATCTCCAAACATTTACATATTTTTTTCATTTTTGATGATGCATACATCCATTCCTCTCTCCCCCAGTGAATATTCCAGGATGTATATTGTCTGGGAAGAAAGGAAGAGATTATAAAAGCATGTCATCTCCAAATTGTAAATTCTGAAATGAAAAGTTACACTAAATGAACTGGCTGCAATGATTATGATTAATACCTCACAATTGACCAGTAAAGACTATATTTTCTCCTGAGATGAAATTCATCACTCCTTCAGAAGCCCAGCACAGGAATTCTATGCCATATACCTTCGCTTTTAATTTGTACGGCATGAGTGGTACTTAGGTTGACTTTGTGACTGAGGCTGATTTTCACCCTGTAGTATAACTATTTATAGAGTAATAAGACTGAAACATTTCGATAAGAGTATCTATTTGTAAATGGTGCAGCTCATTGAGTTGATAACTGAAGTATAGCTTAAATAAGCTATGTGTTTGCCATGCCTGCTGCTTTGCTAAATATTTCAATCTTGTATGCAAAGGTAACTGAAACAAATGTATATTTCGTTCGTACTATAATAAACAGCAAATTCTGAGGTTTTGCTTCTTTTTTAAACCTTTGTCAAAGTACAGAGTAAAATACAAGATTTCAGAGAAACAAAGTGTGCAGCTTGTCATGGAAATGGCAAGGTTGGTAATGCAACGTTCAGTCATCTAAGGGGCCTTACTTCAGAAGTCTTATCTGAGTAAGGATGGTCCAAGATTCATCCCTCTGCTGAGGCCGTGCGTAAGACCAACAGAGTGACTCTGCAGAAGCAGCTCCGAGGAGCCATGGGCTCCTGTGATTTAGATTAATACACGCAAAGCAATACACAACAGGCAGCTCTATGCCTATTAATTTAAATTCAATAATAGCTTTTTAATGCATGCATTTCTAGGTGATTAGCAGCTACCGTTGTCCTTAAAGACTGCACTGACATTGTGTTTTACAGTTACCCTCAAGCCAGATTGATTGCCCATCCATCTTGGACTGCCTCAGGAGCACGTTCGGCTCTACAGGAGTGTGATTGTCTCCTGCCCTTCACAGTGTTTTCGGGATGGGGGTAACTCGGGGGGAGGGTTGTTCATTTTTTTTAATCAGGTATTGTTGCCTCCCTCTACAGTTATGGCGAGAGGGAAATTTTTGGAAAAAAATATTATCTTTTGGTAGGAAAATAAATAGGCTGGCTGGTCCACTTCCTCTTCTAGCCTTCAGCCCAGCCCCTGTGTTTCATCGGATTTATTAAAGGTTAAGGAGGCTATTTTGTTAACAGACGGTCAGCGTGTTATTTCCAAGGACATTGGCATTGGTGCGCTCAAGGATGCCTGATTCCCAGTCCCATGCTGTGTCCATTAGACCACGATGCCTCTGACCCTTTGCTGGGAAAGGTCCCGGTGTACTGCTGGCCTGAAAGCTGACGCCAAATCCCAACTGCAGCCATAGCATTCTGCTCACCTAAATTCCACCTGCAGTTGCAATTGGATATGGTATTCTTCATTTCCGAGCCTGAACTCTCATTTCTGTGTTACCATGCGCTGCTAAACAGCTGCTGTGCTCCCCCACTCCCTCCCCACAGGTGGCTGCGTTTGATAACGTCTCATGTAGGATCAACCTTGGTCCCATTGAAGTAAGTGGGAATTCTGCCAGCGTGTCCCAGATCTGGTCCTGCATCCAGCTGGTAAAGCACTTTCTGCTCCTGCAGGAGAAGAGGTGCTCTGCACAGGCTGGCTGATTATCCAGGTTCGTTAGCAGAGGCAGGTGTCAGAGAGAAAGAAAGAAGGAAAGAAGGAAAGAAAGAAGGAAAGAAGGAAAGAAGGAAAGAAA
>VFFE01009170.1:281661-298146 GCA_008921705.1 Burhinus oedicnemus | reverse complement strand
CTCATTAAAAGCTTAAATGCAGCATGGTTTTGTGTGCACTCAGAGAAACAAAAGCTAATTAAGCTGAAATCTGTCATTTTCTCTGGAATGATTTAGCAGGGTCAAACTTCAAGACAATTAGTGATGAGTCTCGGGAAGAAGCACGCAAGCTCTTCTGCAGTTGCTCAGAAACATTTCCAGGATGGATTGGCTTCCTGAGCGCTCTCTGCTCCGCTCTTTTCAGTGCTTGGCGCCTCTTTTCAGGCCCTCAGAAACCAGAAGGGCCGTTAGCTGAGGAATTCTGTGCTTAAAGTAAGGTATGAGGTAAAATCCGGCCCTTCATGATTCAAATGGCGGGAAGTGTTCTGGGATGTGTTCACACACAGCGGCCATATGTACTGTGAAAACAAGCGAGTGGGAGCTAACAGCCCGTTCATAATCATTTATATTTCTGCAAAGTAAAACATGGTGTAGAGGATACTTAGGGGTTTGTATATTTTGCACCACCGCGTCCATGTAGTTACCATGTAGAGTGATAACCGTATTGGTGCAGAATGACAGAACCTGCAGTTCCCAAGAACATTTCTGCAGGAATGTTCATCAAATAATGGACAAAAAAGTACACCAGCTTACAGAGGACAATTTATGAAATGCTAATACACATTATATCCCTCCCTGCTTTTGCTTAAAATTTTTTATAACAATTTGTAATTGAATATGTAACGGAAAAAGTTAGCAAGCATTTTTAAGAGTTGCTAGATGAAACTGAAGCGTTGTTAAGACAGGAAATGACAAACCTTGACTCTTTGGCTGAAGTTTGATTCTTTGCCTTGCAATAAAAGTGTTAATGGCTATCATTTTTTACATCTTCCAGTGTTGCAATTACATTACATTACAGTTACATCTTCCAGTGTTAGATTTATTTCCACATGCAGGAAAGAAAATCGGCAGGAAAAGAACAAACTGCTCCTTTTCTGCTTCTCTCTTACAGTGAGGTGTGGTCCCTAACTTCCTCCCAGGAAAACTTGGCTGTTGTTTTTTCCCTCATAAAGAAAACAACCACAAACACTCAGTGCTTGGACTGTACCTGCTAACACATCCTAGACTTGCTTCTCTCCGTGACTGGGATTATTCTCCGTGATTTTAAGTTGAGCATAGGTGTTGGCATGTGCAGCACTGAAACTGTTGTTTTAGCTTTGGAAGTTGACAGCTTGGGCACATAGGAGGCTTTTTAAAAATACTCATATGAGAGTTATTGTCATTAAGGTTTATTATTTAAGGAAACACAGATTTTTTTTTAAGGAATTAAAGTAATATATATTTTGGGTAATGCTGCATTACAGGGAAGATTAGTCACAGTATAGAATTGTTGCTTCCCTTAAGGGAAAGCCTTTAGATGTGAGGAGCTAAGGTAAACTTTTCTCCATTCCCCAAAGCACAGCGGTGGACCCAAGCTTTTGGAAGAGCAGGTTTCCAGATAAGTAATAAGAAAGTTGCAGGAAACACTGATAATTCTCCTTTAGTGGAAGAGAGACTGAAAATTCCTTGTCTCTTAATCTGACACAAGTCAATGTTCAGTGCATCTTAATTTGTGTCATCCAATGTATTTTTAAGGTAAGGAAGGCAGAGTATGCATGGTATACCTAAGGTATACCAAGGGTAGGCACGGGCTGCGCTGTGTGACAGCTACTTTAGCTAATGCCAACCAGGAAGATGTATCTGTTACTGATTATTATGTTAAAAAGGTACCACTGCTCCCACTTAGGTGGGAAACAGTGACCTGGCCTTGGTAACGTAAAATTGCAGGTTCGGTGCCCATCCTTCTGATTCTCCGTGTACATATCTGTGTAAGGCAGCGAATTTAACGTACTGGAGACAAGATGTGTGCTCAGAAAATCTGTTGGACCAGAAACAATTGCGTAAGTGACCCAAACAGGCTGTGTGACTGTGGCATACACAAGGATTTGTGTGAATCAGTGGGGCACTGAGAGTAAACCCAACATGGCATGGAACAAGAAAACTTACCAGCTGCTTTTCTAGGCAATAAGCAGGATTGCCAGTCATCGTTGTCAATCTAACCATCAGCTGGGTTGGGTTTTTTTCCTCCACCTTTCCAGCACCTTTTCAGCTTTGTGTAGGCAACCTAGTTATAAATACCAGAACAAAAAAATTCATTCTGGAGACTAAGCAGCTAAAGCTCAGGAGCTGTTTCACAGAGTGGCAGTGAGTCTTATTTAGGATCTAGCCCTAAATCACAAATTTAACATTTGTGGTACAGAGAAATAATTGAAGTCTAAACCTTAAGACAGTGGCTAGCAACCTAGCTATTGAATTAACCTTTTTCTGTGTGTATCTGCCTTTTACTGCAAAGACAAATTCTGACTATGCTTGAGCTTCAGTTGAATGTTGCAATGTCATCTGCAGGATGTCACTAGATAAAAAGAAGGAGGATTGCTTCACTTAGATTGAAATGCAAGGTTTTAAAAAGGGAAGAAGTTATAGCATTTTTCAGTTTTCAGAATGTTCAGATTTTTCTGTCTGAATGAAGTTGTGGACAAAGCCAAAAACATGAGGATTTTTTTACCGGCATTAAGGCAGTTTCAGAAAGAGAGTCCAAGTTTCTGCTGACATACCTCTTGTCCACACAGAAGGTAATGATAGTAGAGAATATGCTGCCAAGTCAGAAAATTGTAATTATAATCTCATTTTGGATACAATCATAGAATCACAGAATCATGATAGAATGGTTAGAGTTGGAAGGGACCTTAAAGATCATCTAGTTCCAACGCCCCTGCCATGGGCAGGGACACCTCCCACTAGACCAGATTGCTCAAAGCCCCATCCAACTGGCCTTGAACACCTCCAGCGATGGAGCATACACAGCTTCTTTGGGCAACCTGTGCCAGTGTCTCACCACCCTCCGAGTAAAGGATTTTTTCCTAATATGTAATCTAAATCTACCCTCTTTCTGTTTAAAACCGTTACCCCTTGTCCTACCGCTACACTCCCTGTTAGAATGGACTATGAATAAAGCATTTTGCCCAAAACAGGCATATTCAAAACAAACATATTCATTTCAAATTACTTTCTTTTGTGAAAAGAAAATTGTAGAAGAACATGAATAGACAACAATCAGCCCTTCTGAATCTGTATACTGTTTCCTTTGTCTCTTTCCCTTCCAGCTGGTAAGTATATTTATTTCCTGTTATATTTTTTCTTTCTTATTCCTAAGGGGATGGCATATTCTCATGTGGAGCATGCTTCAAAGTGCATTCCTGGCTACAGGATTTAAAACATGGTGAAGCGGGTAACAATGTTTTATTTCACTTAATACAATCTAAACTCCATTTTGTAGAGGTGCCTTTATCTCAGGAATTCACAATTCACTTGTTGCATACTTCAGCTTCCCATCTTGGTCCTTTTCAATGTCACTAAAGCAGCATATGAAAGTCCTCTATGACAAATGAAAACGCTCTGGAATATAAGTGGTAGGAAGCACATGCTATTTTACGCACTGATGCAACTCCATTCTGTTCCTATTAAAAGAATTTTTTTCATCATGAGTGCTCTTGTCCTTTTTCTCCACACACGACACTAAATCTTCTGGGTTTTATTTGCTAGCTTTTGTTGTTTGCGTTATATGTTCTGCTTTTGTTTAGACTGTAAGGAGACCTTTTTTATTCATAACAGAATGTAGGATTACATTTATGGATAGAAGTTATTTGAAAGAGGAAAACATAATACTAAGAAACTGCCAAAATTTCAGACATAATATAGGAAGCTTGTTTTATGCAATGTGCAACTAGTTGGCTAAATGAAATGACAGGAACTCAAAGACCTGGAAAGTATATGTGGAAGACTGCTGTATGTCTTATACTGTATTGCATTTTGTCATAAACCATGGTTTTTCAAAGATGAATCTTTTTTGTTTTCATAATACAGACTTACATTTAACCAAAAATGTGAACTTTGGCTGAGCCATATATATACATAATCACAATAACAGGAACCGTTTAAGAAACATATTAACAGCAATACATGTGTTAAGAAAGTTGAGAAGATTTAAGGAAATCTTAGTCTAGAAGTGACTGATATTTTAGCTGCCACAGCACCCTCTTTGGCAGTGATCTGATACATGATACCTGTAAAAGAGGGAAACCCGAAATATGGAACCTTGATCATAGTTTTTTGGGAACAATGAGAAATGTCTGCATGACTTTTAATGACAGATCCTAGAACATATTAGGACAAAGTAAGTCCTAAATTAGCTGAGTGATTAGGACTATGTTGTAGTGAGTGTCATAAACATCATTGTTTCAGAGGTGGCAAAATGAGTGAAAAATATTATGCTGAAATGAAAATAATAGCAATTGTTCCTTTCTCTTGATAAAGAATTAATGGAAATGATAATGTGTTTTCTGGTTTGTATTATTTTGGGAAAAATACATCTGTGAACGTGCTGAGTGTCTATTCAAAAAAAGATATGATACACAGATGTTGCATATTTGTCCCTATGTCTTTGTAGATATTGTTGCAGGAGCACAATATTTAAAAGGAAAAAATAAAAATCTTTCAAAGCATTTTCTGAAATGTTGTTTTATAGCCCATACACAAGGATCTTATTTTATTACTAAAGATATTCTATCAAAGGCTATTGGCAAAAGTCATCATTATCTGGCTGTGTCATTTGTAGCTTTACTTCCTATTGAAATATGGCATCCATCTGCTCACTGATCGCAGGATAACAGCCATCATTCCCACTTTCTTACCATAAATGATATATCTGAAAGTACCAGAAATGTGATGGAGTGCAATCCCAACCCTTGGTCATTCCTTTAAATCATTCATGGTTAACTTAATTTAGGCCAGGCTGATATGTCTCCAGCATATTGACTGAATTCCAGTTTCAGTAAACTCAGTCTGATCCACTCAAAATTTGCAAGGCATGCCTAAAAATCACATCCTCCTTTATTTATTTTCCTAACAGCCTATTTAAATTTGTGCCCCATTTCAGTGCTCTGTTGGTACAGTTGAATCTGACCCACGTGCTTTAGCCTTCTGCTGTGCTGTAGAGACAGCTTTGCTAAACCTTGAAATGATGGTATCACAGAGTTTGAAGAACCATAGCTATGAAATCTGGCACACTAAAGACCAAATCCATGACTTATCAACTACATGGAAGTTGGTCATGGACTAAATGAATTCGAATGTCACTAAAAAGCATGTTATTTCTCTGTAGGCAGATTGATTGATTTTCAAATTCCAAGAGGTCTGTATATAACATTTTCTAAATAAGAAAACTTAAAATAAAGAGTCTGACTTGAGAATATGGAGTCAACATCAAAAATCTGGTCCTTTGCACTCTCCTTGGTATAGGTGCTAGGACTTAAACTGCAAGCAGGAAAGTTTCGTAATCATTCTGCGATTCATACGTTATCTGAAAGTTAGTCCCATAAATGGATCTTTTTCCATAACCATTAACCCTCTGTCCCTCTTCCCAACCTCTTGTCCAACCTTGTAAATAACCTAAACTGCCAATTTTTAAAAAGGTATTTTGGAGCTCTGAAGAGTCTTTTGGATACACCTGTCTCCAGCTTTAATTCTATTGACTGCCATCAATATAAACTTATCCGCTCTGCCTAGCCAAAATGCTAATTCAAAGTTTATTCACTTGAAAACCTTCTCCTGACGAACCCACCTATGAGGTGCCAGTGAACATTATTCATCTACGAGTGGCACAGAAATCTTCCAAGAACAGGCAAGCGCTGCTACCTGTGGTTCCCTATTAACTGTACACAACCAGTGATCTCTCAAACTCCATACCAAAATTGTCCTTTTATTAAGCAAAATTCATTCCAAATTAATTGTTTGAAGTGATTAAGAGAGCTAGTAAGATACAATAGACTTGGAGTCCCAAAGAGAGCACTCTTCTTAAACCTTAATGCAGTATGTGTCAGCAAAGTATATAATTATTTGTTCTACTGGAAGATTGCTGCTTTGCACATTCATTTAACACATAATGCAGTACATGGACATGGTCATAAATTCATTTTGCTTGAAAACAGAAAAAAAAAGGCCCAGAGCTGCACAGTTGTTCCATGTGACTTGACCAAAGACACACTTTCACTGCATAATTTTAGAATCCCATTTTGCTGTCTGACCTGTGCTAAGTAGGACTCTATTAAGCGAGTTGTCTTGTTGAAATCTTTTGACCTCTCCGTGATTAGTTAGGAGATGATGTAAGCAGCGTTGAAGAAATGGGCTGTAAGTCATAGTCTGACATTATTCCTCACTAAGCGGCTTCTGCATCAGAAAATAATTCAATTGATTAAAATGAAGAAGCTTCTGTTCTGTACCAGCATTTGAAAAGGCTCAAGCAAGATTCAACTAAACTTAAAACTACAGTTAACTGTGTTATTTCAACAAGTGTAGTAGATTCATTTGATTTTCATTTGAAAGCTTCAAATGGAACTATGTAAACATAAAATAAAATGGAAAAAATCCTGGACTTTCTGCCAAGCATTTTAAATGTTTTGCTAAGTCACTCATTTAATTTTGCAACTCTTTCTACACAAGTCTATGATGCATCTCACTATTTCAGTGTTTTCAGATGGCAATGAGTCTAAATATCAAACAGCTTCTGTGTTGCCTGGGATGAGCTGGGGAAGAAAATGACCAAAACCAAACAAAAAACCCAAACTCTTATTAGCCAATCAAAGTGAATCTTGTTCTGAAATACCTTTTTCATGGGCTTGTTTATTTTTTTTCTAAAAACAATGATTTAGTAGTGAGCACAGAATATTTCCATTGCTTTGGAGTGTAAGAATAAGAATCTAGTGGAATTATTTGTTGATTTACATTAAGATATTGCCATAAACTGTGAATTCAGTGTTTCCAGGGAGTCTGACTTCAAAGAAAAGATTATCCGAACCATGGCATTAAACAATTGCTAGCATGATCAAGAGGAATTGACAGAAATACTTTCCTTTTTCTTATTTCCAGCTAGGAAAACACTACGAAGCATCATTCCAATGCATTGTGGAAACAGATGGTATGTTATAGTGAAAGACTATTTCAGACCAAAATATACTCACTCTTTTTTCTTATCATTCTTATCATTTTTGCCAACTGTCCTTCATTATAGTAATTTGTGTGCATATTTTCTGTGGAGTCATCTTTCAAAAACATAACCCAGACCTTTAACATTTTCTTTGCTTCTGTGCTGAATCAAATCAAACCCGGGTCACCAAAGGAAAGATGCTTGTATTTTCTGTGTGTGCATTTTGCCACCCTGTTCATATCATTTTAAAAATCTAGTTAAATCCTCACAGACTGGTTTCATTTGTGCATTTAACCTCTGCAAAGGTAAGACCAATAAAGATCATATCCAACTGTCACTGTGTTAGATCAAGATCTCAGGTTAAACATATGGTACAGAAAGATTTAGGTATATAACCCTCGAATCTGGATTTGTGGCATAGAATTTCTGTTCTTACTTGGTAAAAGATGTGACTGTCAACAGTACAATTTTCTCAGTTTATATAGCTGGAAGTCTGGCATAACGATATATCAGTATACATTATAAATAGAAAAAGACCAGACTTTAGTATGCACTCTTTTCAAATGCCTATCAGTACCACTGAATAATTTAGTAATTAGACCTGTCTTTATCCAATATAGAATGATTTTACTAACTCCTACTATCCTTGCAGGAAAAATTCTGATTGACAGCAGAAGCTTTTTTGTTGTTTGTTTTCTGTAGGACAGTATGGAATAGTACAGCGCATTTCTTCTAATTTCCTCTACTAGACACCTCAACTTCTGGAGACTAAGTATTACATCAGAATAAGTGGCTAATCTATTCTATTATAGCAATTGCTATGAAAATAAAAATCTCCCTCGAGTTAAATATAAAAAGAATTTAAAATAAAAAGGTTAAAATGACACTTTTTAAAAAAAAATAATCCTTCTCTACCAAAGCCCAGCACTGTGGCCATACTGACAATGGTAAAGAAAATACTAAAAAAAAGAACTAGAAGAACAACAAAAAATATTTTTTACTTATGGATTTTTTTTTGCATGCTTAGATATCCTGTATTTCTGCCTTGTATTATGCTCCTTGGAGGGGGAGAGAGAGAGAGAGAGAAAGAGAGAGGATGTACTAGAACAGGACGCAGTGTACTTGGAAAGGTAGCAATTTAGAGAAAGAAATGGAAAATTCTGCTTTCCAAAGGGAGTCAAATTTAATATTCATTGAATTGATGTGCCATTATAAAGAGCAAAATCTTTCCTTTACTGATATGTATATGGCTTTTCAAGTTGTTTTTTACAACAAGGGAAAGCTTCTTATTTGAGGATAATTAATCTCACTCAGATTTTTTATAGATCAGAGGGTTTTTTCCGTATTTCATGTTATTAATGTAGATTCCATCTTCCACTGTGAACTTATACTAAGTTGAGTAACTATTTAGATAACCCTCAAAGGCAATACTTTCCTGCAGACATTTGACTGTTGTGGTATGAATCATTAAAATAATTTACTTTAGGAAAAAGTAAAAATAAAGCCTGTTTCTGACAGAGGAGAGGTTTTCATTCCCATGCTGTCTCAGAATTTATTTGCCTATTAGCGATTCCATAATAACCTAACTGGTCATATTGCATTCCTGATTCATCCAATAACTTTTTTGAAAGTTGGAAGGCTAATTGCAAAAGTGATTATTTATAATATCTGAGTGCTTTATTCAGGGGACCCATTAAAAGCATAAACAGTGGGGACAGAGAAAGGTTACAACTGTTTTCATGAAAAGAAACATATGAAAGTTTTATACAAATATCACTCCTAAACTTGTCCAGATTTTAAATAAAGACTTCTAATGAAAAGAATGTTTTCCTTCAGAGGATCCAGTATGTTTTACACTAACCAAAATAGACTATTTTACTCCCAGTATAGTGATTCCACTTTACTTGCCGGTGGTGTTGTCAAGATTTTCTTGTGGTATTCCCAAAATCAGATGTTTTCTTAAAGCCACGCTGTTTAGTGAATTAGTGAGAATTTCAGCTTGTATTTTTTAAAAGAAAAGCCCCCAAAACCACTACTCTAACTTCAAGTGATTTCTGTTTGGTTTGTGGTGGGTTTTTTTGAAGAATCTTATTGCTGGTAAATCAATCTGGTGACTGTCTGGGATCAGAATATTTTACATTAGCACTGTTACCAATCTGCTTTTAGACAAATATAGCACCTCTGAGGGCCAGCAGGACAAGTGGCATCGTACACCGTCTGCTGTTCCCTTGCACAGACTGGATCATCCAAAAATATTTTATTTGTCACAGCCTTGATTCATGTGCGAAATGATGAACCGTTTGGAAAAAATAGTTTTTACTTTCACATGTTTTCACTTTTCACATGTTTAACCCTCCTTTCTTTATGCATAGTGGCCTTATGCATTAATGCTTAATGACACTGAGCAGGGATGAGACCTAGGTTTAATCTGCCTGCAACAGACTGATTTTGCATATCTGCAGATCAGGAAAGATTATTTGGAAATCTGGATATTTCATATATCACGTTAATGTCCTATATGCCCACTCAGTTCAGACTAATGCTTGAAATCTTCCTCTGAGACAAGATCCTGAAGGTTTCATTTCCAAAGTGTTATGTTAATAAAATTTTAGGGTTTGGAGCTTTTGTGAAGTTTTGTTTTCCTTTCTAATGACAAGAAAGTTGTGAACAGTATCATGAGAGACAATTCCCATCCCCCATTGGAATCAATTGTATTTTGGGGTATTCAGTGACTCTAAGGTATTTTTACAGTGAATTAATATTTTTCTAATAGATAAGAACATGCTAGTGCAGTTTGTTACAATTTTTCCTTAATTTAACTAGTACATTAACTGTTATATCACTTGCTTTTCTAAACGATGATATTTCTCACTTCTTTCACTTCTCAGCCTTTGGACAATGGTCAACCCGAGACATTGTATGAGCAAGTCACTCTTCTACTTTGCAGTGCCGGCTCTGCGCTGTGTCAACAGGGAGAAGTGAGGGGTATACGGAGACAGGGAGGGAACAGAAACTTCTGTGGATGGACTTGGGAGGACAAGGACGTTGCCTGACAGTGTTTGGTACGCCATATCTGCAGCACATATATCTAAGTGTTTTATACTACACCCCTCAATCTCCCTACACCAAATTTCGCTGTGCTTGCAGCCAGGGCTATATTTGTAAAATGATCAAGCCTACGGCATGTAAGGCCAGTGTGAATGTAGGTGTGATCTGAATGACGATCCACATCTGGAATGTAGATGCCCTCCTGCGGAGTTAGGTAGCCCAAACATCTGTATCTGGATACATCCTAGAGCAAAAACATACCCTTACATAGGGAACAGTGCTATGTCTTGACCTTGGGAACATTCGTTATGGGATTTTTTAGACAGAATTTTCTTACCAGCTCTAATTTTTAGTTGATGGGTAAGGCAGGGGATAGCTTGTGTTTGATGTGGTGAAGGGGAAGCCATGGCAAAGCTCTCCACTGAGCTCCTCCTGGGAGACCAGGAACGAATTACATGTGACAGATGTTAGTCACTTAATGAATAATTGGAAGGGCCTCAGATACAACAGTGATGAGAGCACTGTAAGAACCCATGGAGAATATAATCATGATGGTAACAAAAGCTGGGGGAGTGTCCTGCTTCAGAGCAACATGCCAAGGACATGATCTAAATTGTTAAACTGGCTAAAATATCAACAGATCAAACTGAGCGAGGCTGAGACATAATGTCATCTTTCAAACTGCAGATTTGGGACTGAATTTTCACTTAAAATAACAGTTTGATACTCTTCCCACCAAAGTCTGTGGCAAACTGCCAGCTGACCTCAGTGGGAAAAGACTTGGGCCAGAAGCTACTGTGTAAGTAGGATTCGCAAAGTGCTGAACTGGTACACTGGAAACAAAATTCACAGTTTGCATGCCAGGGAGTGCAGGGGGAAAAATAAAACAACCACAAATGGCTAAACCAAATGATAAAGGACAATGTACAGTCCAGGATGAAGAGTCAATGGCAGCAAGTAGTTGAAGAATATTATCTTATAATTATCTTATATATAATTTTCTTATATATTATCTTATAATAAAAGATGGACTAGAGAAAGAGAACGAAACCAGCATCTACTTGTAAGAGAAAGGATTTGGTCTCCAACCAGTCAAGTGGCACAGCAGAGATGTTCTGGCTGCTGATGGTGGCAATCTGGTGCCGGGGCAGCCCTGAGGAGGATAGGTTGAACGGAATATCAAAAAAAAATACATTCTGCTTATTTCTCTTAGTGTGGGCATGGATGAGAATCAAAAATAGGCTATGTTGGTAGGGCGTTCTTTACTTTTGTGGACTGTAGGATTAACCACAGTAACCATCTACAAATTCAGAATAAAATGTCTGCCTACCTGAAAGAGTGGATAGAGCAAGGCAGGTTCTGGAAGCAACTGTAATACTAAAGAAAACATCAGTACAAAACCAAAAGAATTCAACCATTTTGGGAAGAAGACAAAGTGTTAATGTAAAATGGAGCTCCTGCACTGATTTCAGCTAATGATGTGACCTTCACTTGGAGGAAATCAGCAATGATAGAAACAACCTCAATACCCTGACTAAATAACAAATGTCATCTAACATGATTTGATTGAACAGTTTAAGTTAAAACATCACATTCCTGACAATCTGTGCTTCTCTGAATGAATGCGTTAGGAAATTGTCACAATGGATCTGCCAGAACATTGCCCAGAACATTGCCATTGTTATTGCCCGTAGTAGGCATTAGCTTCTTGACTTTGATGTGTGTTTGAGCTCTTCAGCTTATTAGCTTCCATTGCATACAAGTGCCAAAGCATTCCTAACATTAGCTTTTCATGGAAATCTCACTGGTATGTGAGATCGCTGGAGCATGGATCACCCATCACTGGAGCGTGTAATAAGCTTGCCAGAGCTAGTGGAAATCTATGCTGACCCAACTGGTCCATCAGGATGGCACAAGCTTATTAGCTCTAGCAGCATGACTTTGGCAGCTGTATTTATTCCACTTTGGGGGCCAGAGTCCTTGATTTGTGTCTCCACTTTCATCAGAAGTGGGCTAGCGCAGAATTTTGCCCATATAGAAACCATATGTTCCTATTGAGCTGCATTTTTATTAGCAACCAAAATTGCTAGTTGCTTGTAATGTTACTTATGTTGCTTGTAATGGCAAGTTTAACATTGAAAGTTTAAAATTTAGCGTGTACAATTTTTTCCCCCCTGTAGGAAGCTCAGACTTTTTGAGTGTAGGTTGAGGGTCTTATTCAACTTTATTTTAGAAGAAAATTTGTCAGCATTTCTGGTAAACTGAATATCGAAAAAGTATCATGTTGTCTTCAAAACAGAAGTAATTCATTCAAAAAGAATACTTTATTTCCAAGGTATACCTGACATGTACATTCACCTCACTTTTGTTAATATATATATAGCTGAAATCAAATGTCTTACTAACTTGAAAAATAAGTCTTCCTCTGAAACCAATGTTTCTATTTCTTAATGTTTTAATATTAATGTCAGTTGGTTTTGTCCTTACCTAAGACAGCACAAATCTGCAACATGCTTTAATCCAAAAAATACTTTTCATTTTTCTTTTCTGTCTGAATCTAGATGGGCTCGCCAATAGCAGAATCATCATTAACAGAGTTTGTTCTAACAGAGGTGACCTGAACTCTACAGAGTTCAAACTTGTCTGTGACTGCCTGTTTGGTTTCTGTGAACTGAGTTGTCTGCTTGTCATTTATCAGAGTTTCTGTGAGCAAACCGGGGAAAAAAAAACCAAAAACAAACAAACAAAAAAAACAAGGAAAAAAAAGCATTATTGAGGTTTTTTGCATTGTGGGTGAGCTAACATCAGTTGAAACTGAGGCATCTTTTTCTATAGTTGTTAGAATATTAGATCTGTCTTTATAAATCTGAAGTACAGAAACATGACAGACATCTATAAGAATGGCAGATAACAAGGTGAAGGATCTGAGGCTTAACCAATTGCTCCCTGATGTCAAACTGAGAATCAGCAGAAATAATCATTTTGGCATCAGACAGGAAAAGTCAAAGGTCAGGATTTAATGCCGTCACAAAAGGATTCTTCAAATAAGCCAAGCAGGTGCTTACTAAAGCATGATTATTTGTTGTGTTTAAGGATTCAGATCGAAGCATGACGTGAATGGGAATGCAAAGTCTCTGTGGAAAAACTGGGAGAGCTGTCTTATCTGGAAAATCTTTTCCACGTTCATTTATTTACTTGAACAAGTCCATAGAAAATAGGTGGGTAGACTTCTCCTCTTTCCTACTTTTCATCTCCTCAGCTAATAAGATCTGTATTCAAAGGATATATTTTTTTTTTTTGCAATCAAATAAAAAACAATGTCCTAGTTTACTGAAAACTGGATGTGCTGGTGAACAGCAAATGCAAAATTGCTCAAGAGCCAGCCTGTCAGAGAAGCAGTAATGTTGTAGTTATTGCTCTAGTGCACCACAGCAAAACGTGACTCCTGATGCCTTCTGTTGTCGAGGATGCTCAGCGTCAGAGCACTAGCAAATCTGTTGGCTGGATTACTATACCCTCCCCCCCACAAAGGTGTCTATTTGTGCAGTCCTGCGTCTTATCAGTGGAAACATCAGTGCCAAGTCAAGAAGAAGGTTGAATGAAGTCCCTGGATTTACAGGTTCCATGCTTAGGATGCTGGTTCCTGTAGAATCTCAGAATCTCAGTTGTCAATTTGACAATCTGATCAAATAATCATCTCTTATAAGTCATTTAAGTATCTGCACTCCTTTGATAGCTACAAAAGCTGTGAGCTTGCTACATCTGCTTAATTCAAAAAACTTCTATCACGCATTTCCCAGCAGTTCTTAATATATTTGACTGTTGGGAGTACTGAGAGAAATCCAACAGAAGAGTGGCAATGAACTCAGTTCATGTGGTATAATTTACCAGTGTCTGGTGCCAGTCTTCATCCTGACTTTTCAATTAAAGAAAATATGATGGTCAAAGAGATACGCCATTTCATGAGGGTTTGGGGTAATGAAAAAGCAGATCTAGCTCAGGTTAAAATTAGTCAGAGTATTAAACATCAAGTCTGATACTGATACACTGTTGTTCAATGATGAAATTTTGCATATGACTTACTTATGAAGTTGTCCCTCATTCTGCAGAGTGCTTTGGAGAGAGGGGAGAGATTTGGGTAACTTCAGACTGCTTCTACAGGACAGGATAAACATTTGAGGACAGAGTAAGAAAGCTTTCCTCATGCTGTTGATTACATCTTGAGAGTTCCCCTGATTACAGAATCACAGAATCACAAAATCACAGAATCATAGAATCAGAGGGGTTGGAAGGGACCTCTGGAGATCATCTAGTCCAACCCCCCTGCCACAGCAGGGTCACCTACAGCAGGTTGCACAGGATGCCCTCCAGGCAGGTTTTGAATGTCTCCAGCGTCAGAGACTCCACCACTTCTCTGGGCAGCCTGTGCCAGTGCCCTGCCACCCTCAAAGGAAAGAAGTTCCTCCTTATGTTTAGGTGGAACTTCCTATGTTCCAGTTTGTGCCCGTTACCTCTTGTCCTATCACTGGGCACCACTGAAAAAAGACTGGTGCCATCCTCCCGGCACCCTCCCTTTAAGTATTTCTAAGCATTGATGAGATCCCCCCTCTGAGCCTTCTCTTCTCCAGACTAAAAAGATCCAAGCCCCTCAGCCTTTGCTCAGAAGAAAGATGTTCCAGCCCCCTAATCATCTTTGTAGCCCTCTGCTGTACCCTCTCCAATAGTTCCCTGTCCTTCTTGAACTGGGGAGCCCAGAACTGGACACAGTACTCCAGGTGTGGCCTCACCAGGGCAGAGTAGAGGGGGAGGGTAATCTCCCACGACCTGCTTGCCACACACCTCTTGATGCACCCCAGGGTGCCATTGGCCTTCTTGGCCGCAAGAGCACATTGCTGGCTCCTGGTCATCCTGTTGTCCACCAGGACTCCCAGGTCCCTTTCCACCCAGCTGCTTTCCAGCAGGTCAACCCCTAAGCTGTACTGGTGCATGGGGTTATTCCTTCCCAGGTGTAGGACCCTACACTCGCCCTTGTTCAACTTCATGAGGTTTCTCTCTGCCCAACTCTCCAGCCTGTCCAGGTCACGCTGAATGGCAGCTCAGCCTTGTAGTGTGTCAGCCACCCCTCCCAGTTTTGCGTCATCAGCAAACTTGCTGATGGTGCACTCTATCCCTTCATCCAGGTCATTGATGAATATGTTGAACAGGACTGGACCCAGATTCCCTTCCCCAGCCTTATAACACAAATTTGTATGTGTATGTTTACGTGTATGAGTATGCGCAACCTATGTGATCAGCTGGAGATTTCAGAAGTTGAATGTGTTGCCATCTCTTGGAGAAAGTCTCGAATTCATTGCCCCTCCAAAGTCTAATCCCATTAGAGATAATACAACAAATTCCCTTTAAATACAATAGGAGCAAAACACAGGCTCAGGGTAGCTCAATATCTAGTGTGTTGAATGCTGGGAGATTAAGAAAGGAGAAAGTGAGGGTATAGACACAGCATTTGGAAAGTTAGAGAGCGAGGCTGCTACAGGCAGCACTGGCTATGTGATCAACCTTGTCCTCATACCTTTTAACAATTGTAATTTGGGATCTAAATTTTTAGATCCCTGAGAAAATCTCCTTTCTGATTTCTTAGATGTGCATATGATGCCCATTTTGAGTATTTGAATGTCTACCATAAGATTTCTGTTTTTTCTTTAACCTTTTTTCCTGTATTTTTGCTTTAACTTCCCCACCCTTACACCCTTATAGCATATTTAATGCATGCTGTAGATGACCAAGGGATGAATTTCCAGAAGGATCTGAACATCTTCTGCTTCTGTTGACACCAAGTGAAGGGTTTAGGTGCTTTGGAAATAAAGTTCCTACTGGTTTCCAAAATTATCAAATAAAGTAACAGTTTCCTGTTTGCCATGAGCTAAGTGAAGAAGTCTCCTGATTCTTTGTCATGGCTTGCTGTGCTGTGTATGTGAGACACCCAAGTTGGAGCTGCTGCAATCCATCGCCTGAAATGAGTCATCAGGTTAAGGGAGGAATATAATAGCAGAGGAACTGCTTTAACAGAATAGATCAATAATCCGTCTTATCCAGCATCTTGTCTCAATTCTGGATACTTCAGAGGAAGGTGTTAAACCCACTTAGTGCATGTGATATTATACCGTAGGGGATATTTCTTCCTTACCCCATCTGGTGATCAATTTATACCCTGAGGCTTATGGATTGAATTCACATTGTAACTATTCAATACTTTCATTTTCAAGACCCAGAAAATGCATGTTTCTAAATGTTGCTACATCTGACTACCAGATACAACAAGCCTGCAGTTTTAAGCACACTTCCTATACTGTTTTGATTAAATAAAAAAAAAAAAAAAAAAAAAAATACTAACAAAAATA
>VFFE01009170.1:181114-281244 GCA_008921705.1 Burhinus oedicnemus | reverse complement strand
GAGTTAAATCTGGCCAGGGACATTAAAGGCAGCAAGAAAAGATTCTACAGGCACATCAGTGATAAGGCTAGGGAAACTGCGGGCCCTCTCTGGAAGGAAATGGGAGACCTAGTTACCCAGGATATGGAGAAGGCTGAGGTACTCTAACTTTTTTGCCTCAGTCTTCACTGTCAAGGGCTCTACCCACACGGCCCAAGTTGCAGAAAGCAAAGGCAGGGACTGGGAGAATGAAGAACCACCCACTATAGGACAAAATCAGGTTTGAGACCATCTGAGGAACCTGAAGCACAAATCAACGGGACTAGATGAGATACATCCACAGGTCCTGAGGGAACTGGCAGACGAAATTCCTAAGACGCTATCAATCCTGTGGAAGTCCGGTGAAGTTCCCACCATCTGGAAAAGGGGAAACATAACCCCCATTTTTAAAAGGGGAAAAAAGGAAGACACAGGGAACTACAGGCCAGTCAGTCTCACCTCTGTGCCTGGCAAGATCATGGAGCCGATCCTCCTGGAAACTCTGCTAAGGTATATGGAAAATAAGGTGATTGGTGACAGCCAACATGGCTTCACTAAGGGCAAATCGTGCCTGACAAATTTGGTGGCCTTCGACAACAGGGTTACAGCACTGGTGGATAAGGGAAGAGCAACTGACAGTGTCTATCTGGACTTGTGCAAGGCATTTGACACTGTCCTGCATGAAATCCTTGTCTCTAAATTGGAGAGACATGGGTTTGATGGATGGACCACTCAGTGGATAAGGAACTGTATGGATGGCCGCACTCAAAGAGTTGCGGGTCAATGGGTCGATGTCCAAGTCATGACCAGCAACAAGTGGTGTTCCTCAAGGGTTGGTACTGGGACCAGCGCCGTTTAACATCTTTGTCAGTGATATGGACAGTGGGATTGAGTGCACACTCAGCAAGTTCGCTGACAACACCAAGCTGTGTGGAGTGGTCGACACGCTGGAGGGAAGAGATGCCATCCAGAGGGACCTGGACAGGCTTGAGAGGTAGGCCCATGTCAACCTCATGGAGTTCAACAAGGCCAAGTGCAAGGTCCCGCACGTGGGTCAGGACAATCCCATGCACAAATCAGGCTGGGCGGTAAATGGCTTGAGAGTAGTCCTGAGGAGAAGGACTTGGGGGTGGATGGTTGGATGGTTGATGAGAAGCTCAACGTGAGCTGGCAATGTGCGCTCACAGCCCAGAAAGTCGACTGTATCCTGGGATGAATCAAAAGAAGTATGGCCAGCAGGTCGAGGGAGGTGATTCTGCCCCTCTACTCTGTTTTGGTGAGAACCCACCTGGAGTACTTGGTCCAGCTTTGGGGAAAGACATGGGCCTGTTGGAGTGAGTCCGGAGGAGGGCCACAAAGATGATCAGAGGGTTAGACCACCTCTCCTATGAGGACAGGCTGAGAGAGTTGGGGTTGTTCAGCCTGGAGAAGAGAAGGCTCTGGGGAGACCTTATAGCAGCCTTCCAGTACCTCAAGGGGGCCTAGAGAAAAGATGGGGAGGGATTTTTTATAAGGGCATGTAGTGACAGGATGAGGGGTAACGGTTTTAAACTGAAAGAGGGGAGATTTAGATTAGATATTAGGAAGAAATTCTTTCCTGTGAGGGTGGTGAGACACTGGCACAGGCTGCCCAGAGAAGTTGTGGCTGCCTCATCCCTGGAAGTGTTCAAGGCCAGGCTGGATGGGGCTTTGAGCAATCTGGTCTAGTGGGAGGTGTCCCTGTCCATGGCAGGTAGATAATCTTTAAGGTCCTTTCCAACCAAAACCATTCTAAGATTCCATGATTCTATGATTATGCTTTAAACAAATATGGAAAAGAGATATTATAACTGAGTACAATATTTACAAAATTTTTTAATAAATTCATGGGCAGTGTTAGGAGAAGACAATAGGAAAGGTGAGAGAGAACTGCGGAGAAAGAGTGACACATAGTTCTTACTTTTTAATAAGCCTCACAAATCACATAATATCCTTTAAACAACGGTTACACCTTGGACTCCTGTCGAGCCCACCTCACCATTGGTATTGCAACCGTGACACCTTTTATCCCTTTATTAACCTCTCCAGTTTATGATCTGTTAGTCATAGGTGAACATCTGCTTCACAGGCCATAACAACACCACCTGCCTAAACATCTTAAAAACAAGGTGTCTAAGTACATAAGCAGGACACGTGCTACCCGGCAATGTGGAGTGTATTCTGGTGGTACAGCCAGCAGAGCAACAATAGCCTCAGCTGCTCATATGGTGTACACTTGTGGTCAGCTGGCATGGGGCTTGGATGAATAGTGAGAAAATCTCAGGTTCAAACAGTTGCAAATTATTTAAAGGGAATAGGAGTGTGAATTTGTTATGTGATCATGTAATGGAAGAGCCTTTCATGATACATATGTGCAAGCCGCCAGGTCAAGGTTGTGAACACTAAGCCTGAATCTCTGTTCTTTCATGGAGCAGTGCTATACTGTAGCTTTCCACTCAGTAAAAATAAACTCTGTAAAAGTTCAAATGAGTTCTCTTATTTAAAGCTCGGGGGAGATAGCTTTGGTGTTCTGAATATTCTAGCAGTCAGCCACTCCTGTAAAGGAATGCCTTCTAGATTTGAATGTGTTTTGAGTGCCTCTGTCCCACCTCTCCTTCCTCAGATACTCTGAAAAAGCTAGCCATTGCTCTGATGTTGAATGAATATTCTTGCTAGGAGACAGTGCTAGGAAATAGCTCCTTGGCAGCCATGCATTGGAAAGAACCTGTCTGCTGCCCTTTCATTTATTTGTTTACTTAGCATAGGTGTCCCCTGAAATAGTATTATGGTTCTTCTTATATATGTTAAGTTGAATTAATATTCATAGAATCATACAATCATAGAATGGTTTGGGTTGGAAAAGCCTTTAAAGATCATCCTGTTCAACCCCCCTGCCATGGGCAGGGACACCTTGAACTACACCAGGCTACTCCTCATCCTGTCGCTACACTCCCTGATAAAGAGTGCCTCCCCAGTCTTTCCTATAGGCCCCCTTTAAGTACTGGAAGGCTGCAATAAGGTCTTCCCCGAGCCTTCTCTTCTCCAGGCTGAACAAACTCAGCTCTCTCAGCCTGAGTATGAGGAATGCTTCTCTCCATCTTCCTTTTTTTAGATGGAAGTATTGATCAAAGGCTAGAGAGTAGGGGCAGAAAAGTTGCACTGCTGAACAAGCCCAATCAATGGGAGTTGTGTTTCACAAAAACGTGAGTCCCATGACCCAGTTATGGGTTATAATGGTGTAACTGGTAAGACAGGTCTGTGTTAATGTTTGAAGCAGCAGAAAGCTGGTCCCTGATCTTACCACCTCTGCATATTCCTGAGAAGTCAGCGGCTGAGACCAGGAATTGGTGTTTCCTGCTTGCAGTGCAGCCTGGAGGCAGAGAAGTGACCTCATATCGCCCTTCATCTGGAATGAGAGGCAGCCTGGCACCAACCTTGCAATCCGAGTGTTTGTTTACTCCATAAAAATGTTCCAGCAATGTCGCTCATAAGCTGCTGGGTGCTTCCCGCTCTCGGCATGGCTCCTTCCTTATCTGCCACTAGGCTGTGCAGAAAGCTCAATGCTAAAATTGGATCGTGCTGAAATTTTAAAGTCATTATTGTCTTGTGGGTGAAATCGGGATGATTTTTAATAGGTTGATGTTTGTTGTTGGTTTAGAAGATATAAACTTGTGAAGACAGGCAAACATAAGTTTTCCAATGGTCAGTTTTTGAATGGTTCTCATTGAAAACGCTACCGCCCTGCAGCCAACAAAACAGTTCATATAGCTTCTGCCTTTTTGGGAATCCCTTACCTGATTTTAATTACTAAAACACACTGAATGAAATCCTGGTCTTTCCTAAAGCTATTAGTAGCATTCCCCTGGACTCTATTAGGGCCAGGATTCATTCACTCCCTCACATTCCTGCTTTGGCCTCCAAGCTTTGTAGCTGAGAAATTTCATAAGGGAATTGCTCATCTCAGCCCACAGGGCATGGCTGTTGACCCCACCTTTACACAGCTGCTGTGGAATACAAGGACATTTCAGGAAATTTCATCTGCCAAGAGGTGCTTTCCACCACACTATCTATCACCTTAACAACTGCTGGGGAACAAGTACATAATGTGCTTGACATTAGCACCTGTTTTTATAACGCTCCAGTTAAATACTAGAGGCCAAGACTACTGGGTCTTATTCAAAAATACTGCTACCCTTAAACCAGATTGTTTCTCAGAAAATGCTGGAGAAGAAAGAGATTTTCCAAAAGAGAGTCAGCCTCTTTAATCTACTGGGGTGACTGCTTGTGAAAAATCACTGATTGCACCTCTAAGTTGAAATTAGACATGTTTAAATGTCACTGATTGGAATACCTGACACTGTAGACCTAACTGAAGGAGAGATTGACAAAATATCCTAATCAGGAAAGGAGAGCATTACATTAACTTAATATTCTAACCTACTTAATGAATTATACAAAGGGTGATTAATTCAGTTCTAAACCGAATCAGTAGTGACAGGCAGTGGATTTTTTAGTTCTTACTCTAGTGTCTTCTTAAAGGTTTGTGTGGCAATGTCTTTGGTAAAATCCTTACCGAGTTCTTCATATTAAGATAGAAATAAGACAATCAACAGATACAAAAAAAAAAAAAAAAAAAAGAAAAGGAAAGGAAAAGATCTACCCCATTTGTAACAAACAGTGAAAGTAACATCATCATCTCAAAGAAGTCAAGCAAAGATGGATGTCCAGTGGCTCCTGGATCTATGAGAAGAAAGAGGAGTTATAATCATGTGGTTCTATTCTTGATGTGGCACAAGCTACATCATTTTACCTAGTAATTCCCCTGCAAAGCTCACCATTTCCCATCCAAGCACATATTTTGCTCAGCATACCTTATGTTTAAAGTTCTGGTAACTTTACCACAATCCTAGGAAAATTATTCCAGTGTTTGTAATGTATCCTAGTGTTTGGTCTTTGCATTATGGTGTTCATGTATTTGCCTTATAAATAAAATATCTTTTTCTTAATTTAAAGCTCTGATTGCATTGATAATTATGGATCATAATAACACATAAGCTTTCTGATTATTAAATTGGATAGGCCTTGCATTCCTAATGCTGTTTCAGTACTAAATTGTACTGAAAGAAGCTTCGTCATTCTATAACTGTCCTGTAAGCAAAAGTTAGATACATTTATGTCAATGAGATTGTTTATCTGTTACCTTTTTCCTGCTATTAAATAACAGAAAAACAACAAAGTCAGCTTACTGCTTGTATTTTCATATTTTAAAAAAAAAATTTTACATTATCTTTTGTATATCTAACATTTATGCACGATAGGCAGAAAAAAAGAAGATAGAAATCTAATCTATACCTTCTTAAAAGATGTGACATGAATAATAAGACACTCACCCTAGGATTTGTATCAATAGTTGGAATGCTACATGCCCTTGTTGTCAAATGTCTCTGTATTCACAGCCCTGAAAGGTACATGGCCATCGTAGACTTTTACTGAAGGATACATAACCTGTTATTTGTGATTGTTTAGATTTTCCTTTCTTATTTTTGAAGTGAAATATAATACTAAGAAGCTACCACACCTGTACAGGTGAAAAGAAAACCATAATTTTGGTGTGCATCCCTCACAGATGAAAAAAGGTGACATAAGGTGACCTTCTTCTTTGTCTGACCAGGTTCACCCTAGTCTTGTGATTAAAATATCACACAGTCAAACATAATTAAATTGTCAAGGAGTTCAGCAGCAAAGGTAAGATTTGTTGCCTCTTCATTACTTCACATAATTCTTAAGATGTCTATTGGCTTAAAAACAGGTGTTTGTGGTTATCAATCACCTTGGAAAACAAACCTCCAGGCCAGTTTTCACTGGTGTGTTGATGGGGTGAACACATCTGCCTGCAGCCACTGATTAGCAAGCACATGTAATTCAGGAAGAAACAGTTACTATTGTCTATGTTGGAGCATTAAAATTATAAGTGTTTAGGTTGTTGGAAGGGTTTATGGGCAGAGGAGAGAGATTCAGCAAATAATTTCCCAGTAAAAACACTTTATAAGGAAGCAAAAAAGCTGTAGTCCACCTCAGACACTTTAAAAGTACCTTAGATGTGGAACAGTATTGAAGAAAATATTTAGCAAGGCAGTATCTGAGGCTGGGAAAGTCAGTTTCTGATTTCTGTTTCTGGAGGTGGACTACCTAAAAGTCAGGGAGCAGGGACCAAAGTCTACATTTCCACTTTATCCAATGACTGTCTTAATCACTGGGTTTGGAAAAGGATATTCCCTCTTGTTCACTGGGTCATGAATCTTTTTCTAAGAAGTGGAACAAAGTAAACATTTTCACCTGAAACAGCTTACATATAGTTCTCCCCTGGGGGAGTGAGAGGTGTGGATTTGAAATTAATCCTTTTATGAGAAGATGAGCTTTGAATCTAGGTTTTCTGATTCCTCTCTGAGTTCTCTGGGCAGGCAGATAATGTACAGAACAGATTATATTGTGCTTTTAGAAACCTATGTCGTGGGTGTCCAGCCTCAGGAGACAAATCTGAACTCTACCTGAACATTATAATGAACTTTATAATTAACATCGTCTCTAAGCCTCCTAAGAAGGAATAGAGATCCAGTGCTCTTCTAAATATCTCTTACCTTCTGTTTTGGTTGGTGATCTCAGGTGGCTTCTGCACTCCACCTTGAGGAGCACTGCACATGGAACTCAAACATCTAACCAAAGGTCTAACCACAGACTGCACTGTGGGCAAACACTTAGAAGTTAAGCATTGTACGAGTAAATGTAGTAATCCGAAGTTAAGCATTGTACCAGTACATGTAGTTATTCCTAAGTTCTTTTGCAGATTTAGATTTTAACTCAATTTAATTTCTGAAAACTGGTTATCTAGAGCTCTTCCCATTATCAGTGGAGATAAACACGCAACTAACTCTGCGGGAAGAGTGACCTCATCCCAAGATAGCTGTGCTATGCCAAAGGCACTTCCTTCAGGAGATTCTTCTTACTTAAACTAGACTTTTCTTTTTGTTTGTGGGGTTTTTGTTGTTTTTTGGTTGGTTTCTTTTTCTCTTTCTTTCTTTCTTTAAGATTTCCCCTGAAGGAAAAATCTATTTCTGTTGATTAGAGAAGCATAAGTGATCAATTTAGACTAAATGCCTAACTTTCAATAGGTGGAACTGGTTAAAAGAATCCCAGCCTTCATGACTTTGCCATCTGTAAAATTACAACTGTTCTCTGCCTCACCAGGAGGCTGTAAGGCTAAATGCATTGAAGATTGAGAAATGCTCAAATATGAAGGTTGTGTACGATCTATGAACACAGAAGTCAGCAGGAATTTTGCTACTGACTTCAGTTGTGCCAGGATTTAACCTGAATGATTTAACTTATATTTGGAGGAAGCTTTTATTGCTTTTTATGTCCTAGTAATCACAGAACAGGTAAAAAAGTCAGTATTTGATGACTTTCAGAAAATCAGGTTTTCTTATTATGAACTGCTTACAAAAGAAAATAATAGAACTCTGAATAGCAAAAAAGGCTTAAATAATGTCTTGACCATATCGCCTGTATTATGTTTTATAACATTTCTAAGTATGATCGCTTTCACAGATGCTGGTTGCTATGGTTCTCGCATGGGGACTTCAGACATTTAGAGATGCATGGATGTATATAGCACATTGTTTCACTGAATGTCAGCTACTGAGCCACTAGATACACACAACTACAGAAAAAACGCTTGGCCATTATACAGGAGTGTGATAAATTCACAGAAAAGTTTTGGTCTTGATAATCTCAAACCACTAACAGCCTTAAAACCATTCTTGTATTTCCTTAAGCAGTAAAGATGCAGACTAGACATGATTATGTTCTGCCTAATATCATCAGATGCTGGAGCAGTTCCCAGTTCCTACACCTAGCTGTGTGCCCAGTTGTATCCCAGCTCCATACCAGTCAGAGGACGCCAATTTTTCTCCCCTACTTTGTGTCTAGGCAGGGGAATGAGCCAGTAAAACCCTCAGTGCACTCTAAGAAGTTGGTTGGCCAATGGAGTATAGACACAGACTTCTGTGTCAGAGGCTGTTTTCTTTTTTAATAAAAGTCAAGCTTTTGCAGATGGGTCGCTTTGGCTACTGTTATCCTGATGACTACTGATTGCTTCTGAAGGAAGCTCTCTGTGACTCTGTTTCTCCAGAGTTTCAGGAGAACTTGGAAACACGTGAGTGTCTCATAAGATTCAGCATATGAAAATACTTTCTCATGTAGATTTAGGTATGCATTCAAGTGTGTAAAACCAGACTCTCTCAAGCATTAGAAATATCCTAGCCAATTAGTTATTTCTATAGTGTTGGTTCACTGCAGTTGTAGGGTGACATCTTAGCAAGAATATGTGTGAGAAACTCTTGCAAAGTGTCTAGAGGTGGCCTAAATATTAATTAAATATTTTAGCTAAGGACAGAGTTTACATTGCCTGGTGGAATCATATAATAGCACCTTACAAAATGATCAGAGAAGCAAAATGTTCCTTCGACCTCAAAACATTTACCAAAAGACCTCATGAGATAATAATACTGGGCTTGCATACAGAGAAAAGGAAAATAAATGTTTGCATTTTTTCCAAATATAGAGAAATTACATTTCTCCCTACAAAACTCAGCAGCACTTGTAGAATTTAAAAGGCAAACTCCTCTCCTTCTGGAATTCCAGAAAAAAAAAATAATCCCAACAATGAGCTATAGTTTGCAAGCTCTGACCTCCAAGCTTTTGGACGTCATGTGTTTTCAAGCCCTCACAATCCACAAGCGAAAGCCTGGCAAAGAGAGAAGTGTGGGTTGCTAAGGGAGTTCTACAGCAAAAAAAGACCACATGCTAGCTCTGTGAGTGAGAGGGTAACCCCTAAATCACACACTGGAGTAAGCCCAAATTTCAGCTACTTATGGGTCAGCAGAACAGAATAACACTGGCAGCTTTAGAGAGAAATCTCTGAGGCCTGAGCGGATATGAAGTGGAAATAGCACTAATTTAAGGACTGGAAAGCTTTTATCTTTAACTTCTTTTTTACTGTTGCAGTAAGTCCAAATCTTATCCAAGCTGAAAGATGACCTTGATGTAAAAAATACGTTATTGGAGGATGATGTTCCGTATCACCATGACAGAAAACCCTACATATGACTCAGCAAAGTATTAAACCCAGTTGACCTGTTCAAGTAGAGCCCATTTGCCTGGAGTACCTAGAAGCAGTAAATTAAAGTAAATCTTTCTATAATTCCCTATGACTGTCATAAGAAAATGTCTGTTCCCTCCCCTTTCTTTTGCAGAAAGTTCCCACTTTCAGATACATTAAATTCATGCAATTCAGCATCAGAGAACAGTCTCAGAGTTCTGTGTAAGCCTTTGATACATCTCCATACTGTTTTGTTTCAATACATGCAGGAATATATTCTGAAATGCCTATCACTTGTGATGTCTTGTAAACTGAAACATTTTTTTTAATGTGGTGAGGTTAACCTAGTTGAATTTTTATGCAAACATCTGTCAGTGACATGAGAAAAACAAGAGTCTTGATTATCTGGTAGCCATCCATTATGTATACATGTTGGTAACAATAAAAAATGATCTGTGTGTTTGGCCCAGGAATAAAAGCACATATGGAGTCTGTGGGCTTAAATTTCAGTGTTATGTATTCTGAAAAGAAAAAGCAATTCAAAGATTAATGAAGAATCTCTAACCTTTTTTCCCCTTCCAATGTTGCTGTGGGAGACCATCACTTCTATTAAGGGAAAAAACCAAACAGAAATATTGGATTTAAAACACTATTTTACGTGGTATTTTAATTGTTTCAATGTCATAGTCCCAGAAACGATTTTATAATGTAGTCACTATCTTCTTCCTGTAAGCCTATAATGATTTCAGGTTTTAAACCAGGTTCAAATAGCAGCCTCTATTCTGTTCCACTAATCAAAAAATAGAATCACAATAGGTAGATCAGGGTAAAAGAATTGTAAAATAGCTCAACAAAGAGGAATGGGATCCTTTCTTTGCTTAGTGGAAAACTGGTTTAAAAGCTGTCCGGTTCACATCAAAATGTCTTCCACAAAACTGATTCATTTCACTTTCTAAATTACACAGAACTAAAGGGTTTGGGATTTGTTTTTCTTTTTTTTTTTTTCCTTTTTTTTTTTTTTTTTTTTTTTTTTTAACAATGTCTAAGCTACTCACATAGAGTGTTTTACAATGGTGATCAAATTTGATGCCCAGAAAAAACTGTGGGAATTGAGGCCCATGAAATCTTGTTTCAACTGCTTTTATATTTGCTGTCGGAGATGGATATCATTCTCAAAAGGAGAAGGGCGTTACTTTGGCTCCTAGTGTATTGCTGATCCCTCCCTTGTGTGCTTGTCTCAGGAGAAGCAGGAATAATTGTATAGCTCAGCCCTCAACCAGCGATCAGTAAAACTATTTATTGGTCATCCTCTATACTCAGAAACAGTACAGTCTAGGAGCCTGTAAAACCTGGAAAGAGTTTCCCAAACTGGTAAAAGAAGGCCAGTTATCTGCCCCAAGCCCCTTATTATTGTGATTTTTAATAATTAAATAAGTTGTTGGAGCTTTCAATCACTTTCCCCTAGCACTCCTCTTGGACTCCAGAGGAGGGAAGCAAAGGTAATAATTCAACAGTTTCAAGGGAAGAACAAGACGTTTAGCTGGGAACAGATGGATCTGCTAGAGAAAGCTCAGGTATTCATTAGCAACTAGCGACCAGCACTTGAAATTAGGGAGGAGAACAAATATCTAAAAGCAAGAGATGCAAGAGCTCTTTGCATTATTTAGGGCTTGTGACGCATGCTGAGTACTTTTTTCTTCAAAAAGTAGGCCATTGCAATCATGAGGGCTATCAGTGGAGCGCAGTACTGTTCCTTGTGAGGAAGAGCCTGACTCATATGGTTGAATTTTTGATGGCTTACAATAAAAAGAAACTATCCAAGTCCTCTGATCTTTCTATTTCAAAGCCCAATATAACATAAAGAGCGTTAGTAAAGTTTTTTATGTTCAATTAAATATTTTAGTGTGTTTATTTTTGCTTATAGTGTAATGTTCCTCTTCTGCAGTGGCTGCATGTAACTTATGCTTAGTTTTCTTTTTTGAATTGACATTGGATATCTTTTGCAATTCTCAGCAAAACACTGTAAAACGGTTTTAAAAGTCATTTTCTAAAAGTATACTATAGAAATACAGGGTAAATAGCTGTGATTTCCCAGCTTCAGAATCTATCACACATATTTTGCTGCCAGAAACTCCAAAGTTGTAGAAACGCAACAGTTAAGCAATCTATGAGGATATGGGTTTTTCCAGCAAACTCACTGAGAACTACGTCTTCTAACTTGGGAATGTTTACATTTTAAAAAAACACTGATCTAATTAATCTGCGGTCACTGTCAACAAGACTTAGAGCAATAGTCACTGTGTGAACCGGCACAAAGGAAGCAGTCAGATAACCCCGAAACAAGCTGCCTTGCCCAGATGGGTGGTCTTGCAGGTTGTCACTTGGTTTGCCCTTTCTGTTTACATCACTTAGTTATTTTTTCCATTAGAGAAGGCCTTCAGATGCAGGGCTGATTGGTGTGTTTTCTTAGTTTCATACCCATTTATCATGTTCTAAATATTGATCCTGCCGCTAGAGTCCCGTGTCACTGAGATGCTGGTTACTCGAATCGATAGAGGATATTCTTGTTACTAGGCTGATAGGATCTGGATGTCTGTGACAAGCCTTTTATTTTCACTGCTAAGGCCACCACTATGTGAGATAAATTTTCTTGTGAAGGACCTAATTTATAAGATAGCTATGCACTCAGAACAAACATACTGTGTTCAGAGTTGAGTGAGAAATACCTTTTTTGTCCCTCAATCTGAAATCTCTTTCATCTGTTTCATCCTACTGCAGATTTCACGGAGATTTTGGGGAAAAAAAAGGGACTACAGCTCACATCCTAGTATAGACAGTAACCTAGTACAAGCGAACCAGAAACTTGGAGCTTTCCACATGCCTGCTGCAAGTAACAAGTTTTGTAAAAGTCAGACTAACCGAATAGTTTGAGTTACATTGTCTACATGCCAGGTTGCTTCCATTCCACAGTGCCTGTTGTGGAGGAAGTGAAGATCTTTCTTTCCCTCCACACACACACACACACACACACACACATTCACTCATCTAATATTACATTTAGAAGAGATTGCTTCCAGCTTGGACTCCCAAATGTTTCCATTGGGAGACAGTAAATACTCCATTTGTGTAGCCTGAGAATTCAATGTATGTGCAATCACTGTTTAATGAGCTAAAACACAAACTGAAGGTCTGAATGGGTCTTGGATATACTTACAAATTAAACATTGAACCATATGTCTAAGAAAAGAAGGAAAACTTCACTGTACTGGAAGAGAAATCAAGCAAGGAAAATATGGCAAATCTGTGTTTCAATTTTGTGATGTTTTTAAGTGGATGTTTACTGGTAAACTACATTTCACTTAAAATGAAGAGACCAGGGCAGATACATATACATATATACACATATGTAACCCACGAACTGCAGTACACAGAGAAATGGTCCCTTTTGAGGGGAATGAAATTGCCAAGATATAGTTTTACCTGTAAAAGAAATATTCATGCCAAGAAGCTGAGAGATTTGGTTATGTTAAACTGCAGCATCAATAACAACAAAAACCCACCCTGTAGCTACTTTAAAGCTGAGCTGTTACCATTTCCAATGCAAACATTGATTGAGACACTGACTCATTGTACGCGCCAGCGAAAGGAGGGGGCTAGGTAGGGTTGCTTGACTTGCCTACTGAAAAGACACCACTTAACAGGGTGAGAGAGAAGGGAGGGAGCAAAAAATTTCAAACTGGCTTTAACAGTTAAAATTTATTTTGGTGTGTGAAAAGCCAATTCTTTTTATAAAAAAAAAAAAGTTTGCAAAATTTTCAGCCAGTGTTCAACAGCTTTTTTTCTCAAATCTAGTGGCAAAACTTGTCATTAAATGAAAAATCATTTCATGTTAGAACGGTTTCCTGTTGCAAATACCATATACGTTTGATAAAAATTGAACCTTCTTGGTGTGTGTAAATATAAAGAGAAGAAACTTTATGTTTTCAAAGACTTTTTAAAATCGGTTTTCTGAAAAGAAAAAGTTATATGAGGGCATGTGATACCAAGTAAAGGCCTAAAACCAAAGTTTAGAAAAAGGCACAGAAAGGACAAGAAAGGACATAGACAAGCTTTTTGTACTGGTTCAAATGTTGGACTGAAGCCTTAGTTTGGATGTTTTGTCTGAATCAGTTCACTTGTCACTAACTCATTTCCTTATAGCGAACGAATGAATACATTTGCTTTTGAGTACTGGTATGGTCAATATGTGATCATTCTTGTTGATAAATGAACTCTTAAAACTTAAGTGAAAAAGTCATAAGTAAGAGCTGAGTGCTTGAGAATTCAAATAAATAATTTGTCAGGAAACTGTAACCATCTGTCTTTTCCTTGCACTGTTAGGCTTTTTCTTCTTTTTTTCCCAGGCCGCTAGAGAAGATGGCCAAACTGCCAAAACCAAATAAAGAACATACCTTTTGGGCTTTTGATCAAAACAAGTGAGAAGATGATCAGTCACATAAAGAAAAAAAATTAAGATCATAAAGAGTTTACTTAGATTGTCAAAATGAATCACAGATTTACACTATAAAATAGAGACCAAAAGTACATTTCTGAGTTATTCTATGTCAACAGCCATTTTACATAGCAAGAAATTCACTCTCCAGATCTATTCTACAATCAGCTTTGAAAGAACTAAGGCCAACACTGAAATGACAGGTGTTTGATATGAACCAGCTATTTGAAAATACTGGCATCTCATTAAGAATGACCTGACTTTCCAAGGTGTAGATTTGCATGAGAAACCACGCAATCCCCAGCTCCTTTAGAATTTAGGTGCCATATCCTCCCTGGAACCTACACCAACTCCTGACAGGTTGAGGATGTTTCTCTACTTTGTTACTGACAGAAATTACAGACAGTCCATGGTGTAAACAGTCAGTGTAGACCAGCTCAGCTGTAACGGTGCCAACTCAAATACTAGAAGCAGCATTATCACCAAGAAACAGGATACAGTTGAATCATAGAATAGAATCACAGAATTACCTACGTTGGAAGAGACCTGTAAGATTACCGAGTCCAACCATAAACCTAACACTGCCAAAACCACCACTAAACCATGTCCCTCAGCACCATGTATACCCGTCTTTTACATACCTCCAGGGATGGTGATTCCACTGCTTCCCTGATAACCCTTTTTGTGAAGAATTTTTTCCTAATATCCAATCTAAACCTCTTCTGGTGCAACTTGAGACCGTTTCCTCTTGTCCTATCGCTTGTTACTTGGGAGAAGAGACCGACCTCTACCTTGCTACAACCTCCTTTCAGGTAGTTGTAGAGAGCGATAAGGTCTGCCCTCAGCCTCCTTTTCTCCAGGCTGAACAACCCCAGTTCCCTCAGCTGCTCATCATAAAACTTGTGCTCTAAGCCCTTCACCAGCTTCATTGCCCTTCTCTGGACATGCTCCAGCACCTCAATGTCTTTGAGAGGCCCAAAACTGAGCACAGTATTCAAGGTGGGACCTTACCAGTGCCGAGTACAGGGGGACCATCACTTTCCTACTTCTGCTTACCACACTGTTCCTGATACAAGCCAGGATGCTGTTGGCCTTCTTGGCCACCTGGGCACACTGCTGGCTGGCTGTGGACCAACACCCCCAGGTCCTTTTCTGCCAGGCAGCTTTCCAGCCACTCTTCCCCAAACCTGCATAGGCTTGTTTCAGCAAGCAGACTTCTGCTACCCAGGGTAGGAACGGTCTCATCTACTGCAGGCCTCTACATTCCCTCCTCAGACACTCCTCTTGGGGTCATAGTGATGCCAGAGGAGAGAAATATGCACTTTTAGGGACTAATTCATCTGACTTACTTTAGACATCTATTTTAAGAAGAAATCAGGGATGTCTAGGCTTAGGGAATGCACTAGTTATCTAGAGAAAAGTTCTCTTAAACCTTACACTGTATATGCTGCGTGGAGATTCTCTGAAGAGGGAATAAACCTTCTCTCCTGTAGGCCATTAACTCATCTAAGGAAAAGGCTGCTAATTGCAATTAGTCCCTGTGGCAATTAGAAGTTTCTTGACTTAAGGTTCTGGTTGGTTTATTATTTTTCTGCTTTCATTGCTTTTTCTTTTTTTCCAGTCAGAACCACAAAATAAACTTGTGCTGGATATTTCCCCAGTAATTAACGATAGCTGGCCAGTTAAAAAAAATTCAGAGTTGCCAGACAAGACAATAATTACAGACTTTGTGTGGTCTCCTCTGCTTGGCATATATTCAGGCTCCCTAGAGACATGAAACTGCTGTTTCTGATACTACAGACCTCTAATACTCTAAAATCTTTAGCATCTTCACTGTAAGTATGAAATGTTCTTAGGTTTTCAGCATCTGGAAATTTTTTTAGCAATAAAATAAAGACTTTTAAAGTCATTTTTTCAAGGTATAGAAAATTGTGTTTTCTGGTTTTTGAGTCTTTGATGTTTGCTTCTGATTAGTAAGGAGAGAAAATTACCTCTTCCTCTTCTTTCTCCTTTTCCTTCTGAGTGAAAAGGGAAATTCTTGCATACCTCTCAGTTTTCAAAGCAGTTATCTTCAACAACTAACAATTATAATGAGAAATGGAGTAAAATCATGAGAACTGGGAAGATTATTTGCCCCCAATACAACCAGATTGTATAAAAAAAGCACACAAAACTTTAATTTTCTGAAATCTCTGCTTTGCTGTGAACAACTTAAGTATGTTAATGTAAATTATGTACAGAACTTCCTTGTGATCCATCTGTTAGAATATCTTCAACACGTTCTTAATGTTCATTAGGAAGCCATAAATAGAAAGAATAGTGCAGAGCCAGCTATTTAGCTTAGAACATTTTTAGTAAAATATTTATTCTAATTGTCTCCTCTAGCTTGTTAAAGTGATATAGGTGTTTGAAGATACAGAAATAATGTATTGCGGAGCCGCCGCCAGTTAAACCATTAAGATTTTCAAAAGCATGCTCTCAGATAATGTACAGCTCAAGAAAGTGTCTAACTACATGTAAAATGGAGACAATTCTTAATTTGACAACTTGACTGCCCACAATTTTGTTTTAAAGTATTTCAATATGAAGACAAGAGTCTTGCTTTCTTCTCTCTGAACTTTAGGGCATCACATCTAAGGAAATCACCCCTGATCTATTTAATTTACATTCTAGATCTGAGATCATTGTGTATGGGCACCTCTCTGATCCTATAAATAATGACTTCACTTTCGACTGTGCTGTTTCCAAACCCTGACACAACCACATCCCTGGAGGTGTTCAAGGCCAGGTTGGATGGGGCTTTGAGCAACCAGGTCTAGCGGGAGGTGTCCCTGCCCATGGCAGGGGGGTTGGAACTAGATGATCTTTAAGGTCCCTTCCAACATAAACCGTTCTATGATTCTATGGTTCTTTTATTTTTCAGGATCTGCTATTGTGATGAAATATCACCCAGTCCTGGCCTCAGTCATAGGATAGGAAAATATTTTAAATTTCTAGGCCTGCTAAAAAAATAAATATAGGAAAAGAAAGAAATAGTTTGTGGAAATATATGTGGAATAAGTCCCAGTTTTTATACCAGGCAATATGCAAACAGCTTAAAACCCCACAAAGTATGAAATACAAAACATTATATGATATAGTATCTATCCGGTATTTACCTTACATAGCAGACTACGTAACTCTATTGAAAGCATGTTGATTTTCCTGTAGGGAGTATATTTCAGAAGCATTCACGGATTTTAGGAAAAAAATATATATACCTAGCAAACAGATATACTGGACTGAGGAACAAATTCTTGAATCTGCGTCAAGCTTCATGTGCAATATTGGGAAAATTAGGAAAATAACATTACCGTTCTTGCTGTGTTTCCCTTAACAGCCCTAACCTGCCCACGACGGTGCCTGCATGAACACTCCAGCATCACACTCAGCAGCCAGGTGAGGGAGTGCTGGCTGTCTCCTGAAGTCCAGCCAATCCCTCCTGTCCTGGTAGTTTCTTGAGGTAGAAAGTGAATACAGTGTCATGGCCATACTTAACGGCCGCAGTGGTGCAGTCTCTAGATTTAATTTTTCAACATTTAAATAAATTTTCCTGTCTTTCTCTTTTTTTCTTAGTTATATTTTGTTTTGACTTTGCTAGAAAGGCCCAGAGTACATGTTTGCATTGTTTTGCAAAGTGCCTTTTGATACCTTTCCTACTTAAATATTGCTGCTAAAATTTTCCATGTTACTAATAGTTGGTGTAAAATCAGTTCAGGGACAAATTGAATCTGGTAGATTTTCTTCATGTTATGACTACTGAAAAATAGTATCGAAGAGCTCTGCTGAACCACTGGAAAAAAACTCTGCAAACCATGGCTATATAAGTAGGTATGTGCTAGCAAATTCTAAGTTATGTATCCTTTTTACTACAGTTTTGTATTAATGACTAAATAGTGCATGTTTGTTATTTTGAGCATAGCCAGATTCCAGTGCATTCACATGGAGAAACATAACAATTTGTTTCCTTTATTACTCCAGTAATTTCTGCCTGACAATCAGAGATGAGCAAACTAAATGGCAAAACTTGAACTGGTTTAATTGTTTTCCCTCAGGTAGCGTCTGAGGTGTTCCATGGACAGCGTACCTCCACCTCCCAATGTCCCCTGAAGATTTTGTCTCTCCTGGAGAAATCATTATCATTCTCTGTGCTGTTCAACGTCTCTACAAACCTTGTGTAGCAATATTGGCTAATATATCAGCAGTCAATGTCCCTGGCAATTCACAATTAGCTCATCTCTGTATCAGACAGAAACTCCACCTTCCTCAGAGCCAGACTGGAACAATAAAGTGCTTTTTAGAAGAGGGGTGGGGGGAAGGAAGGAAGGAAGGAAGCAAGCAAGCAAAGACCAGTCAAGGGAGAAAAGAGCACATGGGAGAAATTGTTTTCTCTGAACTTCCCAGTCCTATCTGGAGAGCTGCCTCCTGATGAAGTCAGTAATAAAATGGGAAACCTTCCTGGCAGTGCTACTGAATGCCTGAAAAAGGCAGTTTCCATCTGCATGGGCCAGAGTGCTGTCTCTTCTACCAGAACACACACCTGCCTCTGCTGGTGCAGAAATTCTTCCCTCTCAGACTTGACTAATGCAATTCTTCATTCCTAGGAACGAAGTTTCGTAAACCAAGAAAGCCACTATTTGTTTGAAGCCCAATCGCAGGCCCTGCTTAGTAACGTGTTATCCTGAACACACCACCGCGATTTTCCTCCCTGACCACACTGATCACAGAGGGGGATTTAAGGCCTTCCTCGTGAGGTTTTGGTGTAGATATGTAAATCAATAGTTGATTTTTTTGTTAATTATTATAATTTTCATGGCAATAAATTGGTTATAAAGTACCTAAGACTATTTTTAGTGCTTTTACAAAGTAGAGACTATAATCTCTTGGGGAAAAGGGGCAAGACGAGACTGGGGAAGTGTCCAGAAGGACACAGGAAAACTCCCTGATGATGGAGGGGACGTGTTGTAGCAAGAGGTGCTGCTTTACCTCGGAGCATTCTGCCTAGCTGCAGGACATTCCTTTGAGGCTTGTGTCCTCCAGGCCTCTGGAATAATTTCTAATCCCTGTCTACCCCTCGGCTCAAGATATTCCAGCGAAACACTATGAGCAAGGCAAGGGCTAGGAAGTGGAGCTGGCCCGCGGGAGCTGGTGGACATCTCACTGCTGAGTAGATCTGGCGCGCAAGCACGAGCAGTCTGGGAGAGAAGATATGTGTGTGAAGCTCATCCCCTGAGAGAGCACGGCTGCAGGCCTCATCACTTTTGGAACAAAACAGTGAAATTCCCCTATTTAATTTATGGCATGTCTATTCTACAGGCCACACTGGAGAGTAGGATTAGCCCAAGGTAGCTGTAAAGGAGCCAATTCATGCATGAGACAGCATGACCACAGCAGGATGCAACTCAGAGGTATGAGCTTTGCTTCTCAGAGATGCATAACAGCCTGAAACGCACTCCAGCCTTGCTTGTTTAAAAGCTAGTTCGGGTATCTCTAAATTATTCTTCAGAAAGAGCATCCTTCTTTTCCTTTTTTCTTTTTTTTTTTTTTCTTTTTTCTGAAGCTCACAGACTGAAAAAAACCAAAGCCAAATAAATGAATCAAACCGTGTTCTCTAGACTGGGAAGACAGGAAATAAGAGAGAGAGATTTATTGGTTTTAATTTTTGAATCTTGGGAGGTGCTCAAAACCTATGCTGATGGGACCATATAAGTAGCTAGATAGAGACAGTAAATATCAGGAGAAGCAATGATAAATCTCGCTCATGTTTTTATTGGTACAAATCCTGAGTTTATATAGCTGAATTACGTGCCAAAAAATTTCAAAGTTGAGTGTCTAGAAATAAGTACCTATATCCATGTGGGAATCAGTGAGAACTGTGAATTCTCAGTACCTCTGAAAATTGCTTTCACATAGATACAATTTATAGGACTACCTTCAGACACTGAGCTTTGAAAAACTTGGCCAGGATTCCTACCTATTTATTGTTTCCTGGGCCAAAAAGAGTGATGAAAGTAGCTGGCTTTTTATTATTATTTCCATATGCAATATATTTATAAGAATATTTATGCAAGGAATGTTACAGAAATTCCATGCTTTGTTTCCTTTGTGAAAGATACCTTCCTCATAAGAAACACATTATGCTTGGTCAAATACTTCTCTCTATGGGAGGATTAGATCCACAGAACTGTGGGGTTCTCATTTATCAGAAGCACTTAATTTATCACCTGGCTTTTATTAAAAAAAAAGCGAGAGATCTATTCTATTTGGACAGCCACTGTACACTGGATTTAGGAGATTAAGGTTTACTCTAGAAAAGTGTTATTGTGAGATATGATATGAATAGCATGACATCATTTCTGGCAATACAGTATCAGTCAGTGAAAGGGAAAAAAACCCAACATACAGACAGCTTTCTGATAAAGGGAAAGAGTTCTATACTCTTTTCAAAATTTACTGTGTTTTAAGACTGTGTATGTCATATACCAGTCTAGAAATAAGAATAGACAAAACAATAATAAATTCTTCAGAGGGCATTATTTGAAAATATATTGATGTTTCTAAGTGTGGGAGAAAGAGGAATTTAGGGTAGATTAATGAGGAGCCAGTGGGCTTGGATATGTTTTATTACTTACCAGAAAGCTAAGGATTTCCAACTTTTACTTTAAATCTTTGTATGGATACAATACTTAAGATTTTTAAAAAATAACCTATTATATGTCTTTTTTTACCAGCTGTATGACCTTGTGCTAACTTGCATGACATCATGGGAGAACATATTTACTAAAAAAATAGTTCATTATAATCACTATATTCTCCCCAAATCAGGACAAACTGTTATTAAATCATTTTGGTTATTATATTTGATAAATTAATTTACATGGAATAAATAAATATGAACCACCTATAACAAAGTATATTTAGTTACACAAGATTCTGTTCTAGTTAACAAACTTTTGGTTTAAGTATTTTTGTTGTTGCTATACAATTTTTATAACATATTTTCCCTACTTTTAATATAATTTAGAATCATTGCAGAAATGTGTGAGGATATTATTTGGTTAATCAATACTAAATTCTCTCCCCCAGGTTTGGTGGTTTAGATTAATTAGTTTAATTGTAGACCCATAAAATGGTTAGAGTTGGAAGGGACCTTAAAGAGCATCTAGTTCCAACCCCCCTGCCATGGGCAGGGACACCTCCCACTAGACCAGATTGCTCAAAGCCCCATCCAACCTGGCCTTGAACACCTCCAGGGATGGGGAATCCACAACTTCCCGGGGCAACCTGGGCCAGTGTCTCACCACCCTCACAGGAAAGAATTTCTTCCTAATATCTAATCTAAATCTCCCCTCTTTCTGTTTAAAACGATTACCCCTTGTCGTATCACTACATGCCCTTGTAAAAAGTCCCTCCCCATCTTTCCTGTAGGCCGCCTTCAGGTACTGGAAGGGACTATAAGGTCTCCATGGAACCTTCTCTTCTCCAGGCTGAACAACCCCAACCCTCTCAGTCTGTTTTCATAGGGATTTAAGGTGTATGAGATAGTGTCATAAACAGTACTGTTACTGGGTGGTCTTAACAGCAAAAACAGTGAATGCACATAAGGGAAAAAAACCCCAACCACCATATATTTTCCTGAGCTTTTGGACTGGAGATATACGAGTACCACTGTATCCTTAAAAGAGGTTCTGACTCCGATGCTACGAGGTGTAATAGGCACGCTAAGAGATATCCTACGCCCCGAAGTTTTTAGGAGAAAGTTTAGATATGAGACTTAATCGTTACAAACTCAAAGGCAGACTGGTTTTGCCAATTTCTTGGTTTCAATGTCTTAGTTACTAGATCACATTGCATATATTTTGTATCACAACACTGAGTTTTAGCTGTTGACTTTGTATTGTCATACCATTTTGCATCTATGCTCAATAGATTTCACTAGATTTACCTTTACCTGTCTTTACTGTATCCTCTAAATGAGCCTTTCTTTACTGTTTGCCATCCTTAACATCAGCTGTGCAGTATGTCTATAAAGTACAAGTATTCTTTATAAGGAAAAGGTTGTAGATATACCTCCATCCCGCAGTTCAGTTAAGCTCTTTAGTTGTAACTGATTAATTATATAATTTCTGTATCAAGTTATTCTCCTATATCAAAATGATGTGAAAGGATTTTATATGTCCTATGGTCTATTTATCGTTGTATTCACCCTGTATTTTAACAATCTTTGACAACTTCCTTACATTCCTAAGATTAGTTTATATATTGCTTTGTCTTATGTTAATATTTGCAATCCTTTCCAGTATGTCAATTAACTGCTAGGACATCTATCTAGACACAGTGTACTCAAGTATAATAAAGAAAAGAAAAATACTTCAAGATGCTAACAAATTATAACTGTGCTCAGATATAAACCAGATGTATGAGTGATAAACACAGAGATACAAAATTGTCACCACCCTTCAAAATCACAATTTAAAATGTCTCCACCTTTGACCTTTGGTAATAAGCTCTACTAGGGCATAACAGAGATGGAAATCTAGCCTTGTATTTTTTTACTGAGTCTTTGAAAAGTTCTTCATTGTTTTTTTCTTTTTTTTTTTTTCTCTGTTGCTTCTTTAGTAGCAGCATTTCTCACACTATCCCTAAAAATGCTAATGAGAGCGGGGAAAAAGAAGCGGCTAATGGAGTTGGGGTTGCCTTTCAGCAGTGCTCAATGCAAACATGTGCTTCAGCTTATGAAATGGAGAAATGCTCTCACTACCACACAGCCTTCTTCCTTCACTCACTATTTCACAGCTGTGTTTAGTGCTGGAGAATGTATGTGCTGATATAAACCAAGAGCACACACAGGCCAAATACATTTTATCCTTGCTATCTAGTAACAGCATAGTTCCTGAACAGACCTCCGACTTTGGAAGACTGATTAATTTCTAAAGACAATTTTTTCATCTTTGATTTGATAGCAGTGGAAGTACACTGACTTTCCTTTAGCAACCCAAAGGAAACACATTTCATTTAGTCGAAAAGGATATTTTTTTCTTTTTAATCTCTATGAAACAGTTCTTATGAAACATGAAGTCAAGTATTATCATCTGGATTTCAGGGGTTTTTTTATAAGTGTAAAATGAAAGCAGATTCTTTAAATCAAGATTGGTTGCCGTTTTGTTTTGTTTCCTTTCCCCTGGAAGATGCATTTGTGTATAGCGGTTTTCAACCTGTACCCTGTGTGTCCCTGGTGTTCCAAGGGAAAATCACATGGGTTTAGAAACGGTGATTAAAGAGAGCAAAGCCAACTCTCACAGAGCTTTGCTTCACTGCAATTCTACTGTTGGCACTAGGGGCTGAGTCAAAAAAGATGTCAAAGTTTTAGCTCAAGCAAGAATGCTAACCAGAAGCCTTGAGGTCTCAGTCGAGCAGGCTGGAGATTCAGTACCTTCCTTCTGACCTTTCGGGCTGTGAGACTTGGCTGTGCTTCACATGACTTTGGACCAAATTTCAAGCATAGCAGTTCATACTTCTACAAGGAATTCATGAAATTGACTCATCTAATACAGGTTTTCTCAAAAGTGAGAAAACGAGAAAAGCTTTTTTTTTTCTTCTTTTGTCAGAGCTTAGCAATGGGATAGTCTGGTTGTACTTTTGGATACATCTGTGAAGGATTTGCATTAATCTGAAGTACGGGAAGAAAAAACAAAAAAAAAATCAAAACAAAAACCCCTACTGTGAACTGAGGACAGTGTGGTTAATATACATGTCATTCATCCAGTTAGTGCTATAAATAAATCCAGTACAAGATAATTCTATGAAAGTAAAAAAACTGAGCACAATTTTACCTGGAGAAATTAGTCTTGGATTAACTGTTCGATAAGCCCACTCAAAAGAGTCAAACTAAATCCCAAATTCTGCTTTGAACACTGAAGAAAATAAGTGAATTCAAATCTCAGTCTAACAGTGACTGATTTTTATGTGTAATGCAAAGAAAAAATACACTCATAATTTTCAGAGAAAGTTGGTAAGTATTAGCCAAATGTGAGCGCTATTAGCCAGTCACATTTAAAGGAGGCACCTCCTTTTGGACATGAGATACCTAAAGGCCAGAAGGGGTTCCCATCTCTGAACGCTTGTATCATAAAGGTGTAATTGCGTTTAGGACTTAACTCCTCAAGAGGCAAAAAGAGGATTTCAGATGCATGACTCACCTTAACATTTCTTATTTAAACATGCCGTTGCTCAGCAGGCTGGCTATTGTACCCTGTTTTATTTACTAGCAGAGACATCACCATAGTGTCTGGTGCCTATACGCCTGGATGGAGTGGCAAATTTAAGCTGGAGCTCCTGAACTGGATCTAGATGTCGTCAGCATCAAGAGACTGCCAACACAGGCATTGCATGTCAAAGACAGGATTAGCTGCAATTTAAAAAAATCCACAAAACCGCTACAACTTTTACTCCTTTAAAGGATGGCTGTACCATTTCAACCAGTGCAGACTGCACATATCTATTGTTCAGAGGATGTTATGTAAACTGCCAAAGTCCCCGTAACGCCAGGGATAGTTAAATGTGTAAACAGAAATAATTCTATATTTAAACATTATAGTTCTTCTGGCTGTTAAACTATCATTAGAACAGGATGGAAGCTGGTTTACAAGCTCCACTGTTGTATTTCTACACTGTGGGTGGTAGAAGCCAAGTCATTTTAAGACAATAAAATTTCTTTGTCAAATATACTGTAGATGACTGTTTATACATAGCAAGATTTGCCTCTCACCTTCTGAACCTTTGGGATAGAGCATGGATGAAATGGATATGTTGTTTTCAGTTGTAGCAGCCTGGAAAGTCAGGACTTGAATCTGCTGACATGGCTGTGGTTATTTGCCAGTTCTTTCCCTCTGTTGGAGAATTAGCCATACTTTCTTCCTGACTACATAAGACATGCTGAAAGACATCTTCTTTAATACTACAGTGAGAAAATGAAAAGCTGAAGCCTGCATGGACATTCAGGTGCTCTTCTGTCTAAAAATAATAACAGTTATTGAGGAAAGAATTTTTTGCTCTATAAAAGAAGTTAGAAGTTAGAAGAAAATAGTGTAATGACACTATTTAGCATGTTTCTGTGGTCCCCAAATAAACATGATATTTACCACATAATTTACACTTTAATTGAAAACAAAATTGATCAATATATACTGACAAAATCTAATCTTATTAGTAAGATACTAAGTAAAAAATCCCACAAAATTTCAGCAGTCATGTATCAATGCTTAGACACTAGGCTGAGACCCGTTGAAGAACTGGGGTCCCAAATTACAGAAGGATTCAATCACAGAATCACCAGGGCTGGAAGGGACGTCTGGAGATCATCTAGTCCAACCCCCCTGACAGGGCAGGGTCACCTACAGCAGGTTGCACAGGATGCCCTACGGGCAAGTTCTGAGTGTCTCCAGAGTCAGAGACTCCAGCACTTCTCTGGGCAGCCTGTGCCAGTGCTCTGCCACCCTCAAAGGAAAGAAGTTCCTCCTCATGTTTAGATGGAACTTGCTATCTTCAAGTTTGGGCCCGTTACCTCTTGTCCTATCACTGGGCACCACTGCAAAAAGACTGGTCCCATCCTCCCAGCACCCTCCCTTTAAGTATTTATAGGCATTGATGAGATCCCCCCTCTGAGCCTTCTCTTCTCTAGACTAAAAAGACCCAAGTCCCTCAGCCTTTCCTCATCAGAAAGATGTTCCAGCCCCCTCATCATCTTTGTAGCCCTCTGCTGTACCCTCTCCAGCAGTTCCCTGTCCTTCTTGAACCGCAGAGCCCAGAACTGGACACAGTACTCCAGGTGTGGCCTCACCAGGGAGATTAAATCTTACTGTCATTTAAAACAGTTGCTTTTTTATAGGAATCAAACAAGCACCCTTGTGGACTTGGGCCAAACTGCCCTCACAGTCATTTGCAGCAGTTGAATCTCAAATTCACAGAGGTGTGCCACCTTGCTGTGCCATCCTCGCAGAGTTGCCTTTTGAAGATTCTTCAGGAAAAGAGAAACATTAGCAGAAATCCAGCTCTGATGTGCCCACAGCGACACAATACATGTGCTTTGATTCTTTCCTCCTTGGTCATGAAGCCTAACAGGATATAGGAAACAGGAGCAGAGAAATTTCTCTTGAGGGAATGGATTCGCAATTAAATTTTGAAAGTGCAGGCCAGGATGTTTATTTTAAAATGTGTTATCATCCCGACGCTTTAGTCTGTAATTGCCTGGTGTTTAGTGTCCTTATCCAGCACAGAGACAACGAACTGATGCCCTCCTGACCAAATCCTCGGAAAATGTGCTGACGTTTAAGGGCTGTTCTGAATGGGGACATTCTGCTGTGCTGGGTGGAGCGCTCTGCAGGAAGGACTATGGGATTTGTGATGTCATAAGAACAGCTAAGAGGTCACTGACATGGGAAAAAGCAATCCTGGACACCTGCCTCTGCTCACAGATTTATCTTTGCTCTTTTCCTTCCCCCTCCCCACTACTTTCTGATAACTGTGTAATGTAATATAGCAGCAGTGATTCCTTATAAAGCATTTGGGGAGGTTATGGTATTTCTGGGTCTAGTTGCTGGATCCAATGGAGAAACATGGAAATTCTCTTTTTTGGAGTTATTTATTAATGAAAAACAAGGAATAAATTTTTATTTTAAGGAATGTTTTCGGAAAACACATAATAGAACATGTATTTATCTTATAGGCATAATTCTGCTTCCCTGACATGAACAGGGCACTGCTGAAAACAGCATTTACAGTATATTTCAATTCTTTTCAGCGATTCTTTATTTTTGATAGCTTTAAATATACAACTGGCATAACTTTTAGACTCTAGTCTAGCAGATTCAATACTTGGGAGGTTTCTGTGATCTATTAAATTCGACTTCTAAAAGGCAAATATCCATTCCACTGCTATAACTAAGGTAACATAAACACCACTATTAAAAAAAAAAAACCAAAGAAGAAAGAGCTAGGATTTGAAGAAAGCACGTCAGCTTCTTTCCTAATAAATATTCTGGAAGATGCACATGATCACTGAATCATGACATACTTTTTCATACAAATAATTCATATATATTTTTGGTGAAGTCTTTCGATAATATCTGTTTTTTTCTGAAAAATCAACAGATTTCTCACATAAAGTATGAAATCAGGCCAGGGCAAGTTTGCTTACTGAAGTGAAATATGAATTCAAGTATCTGTGAATTGATGTATACAAGTAAATAGAGCTTTTTATCTGTTTTCAGCTTTGTCCTGATGTATTTTCAATTACATCAAATTTATGACCTGATCATCTGTCAACAATTCATTATTGCAACTTGTATTTATGGAATTCATTATCTCATAAAGTTCAGCACATGTAAGATCAGATTGCTCTCATTTTAAGACTGCATTGTTAAAATTTTTAAACACATTTGAAACAAAACTAAATCATAGTCAATCATTGAAAGATCCTCTTTATCATTCCCATCTTAGCTTCCTAAAATAATTTATAAACTGCATCTAGTCAGTCTTCATCTAATGTACAACAACAACTTTTAGTTGCTGAAAACATTACCAGCAAGTTTTCAGTTACTGGGTATGGAGGTGTCTATCTAGATAGGGGAAAGTCCTCAACATTTCCACTCATTTGAAAGTAGTTTTGGTTTGTGGGTTTTTTTATTTGGTTGATTGTGGGCTGTTTATTTTTTTTTTTGGCGGAGGGGCAGGGCAGAGGGGTCTTCTGAATATTTTTCTAAAAGGAAGAGTAGGAATGAAAACATGGTTATCAAATGTTGATCTATCAACCCATCTGACCAATCTCAGCATAATTTGTTGACTATGCAGTGTACAAACTGGTCAATTAGCTGGAAGAAAACATTTATTTGTACCATTCCATTAATTTGTGCTAAATTCAGCACATCCCAAACCTGACATCAACATTAGTGGAACTAAATTAGGCAAGGCTATAAAAATCATTTTAAAGGTCACGTAAAGGCATTTGATTGTAGGTTATTTGGTGTTGTTTCTTTGAATCCAAGGTAGTCACTCAAGGTTTAGGCTAGGTATGAAGACTGAGGTACCAGGCTGCTGTTTTTCTGGCATGCAAAGAAGCTAAGCCAAAAATACTTATGACCCTTTCAGGTTTAGCAAGGAGAAGGTACTTTTTTTGCTAATTCAGATTTGTCTGAGGTGAACTGGTAGCTGAACAGGCTTCTTGGCTTGAAATTTCTGAAGTTCACCTAGGCTTCATTTTGAGTGACTAAAATCAGTTTTGAATACAGGCAATGATCATCACACATCTGGCTGGAGTGTCTTTGCCAGTCTGGCAGAGTGTATCTGGTGTCCATGCCCCAGTGTTGGCAGTGAGAGGTTGCAGGGTGGCACCCCTGAGGAGAGGCCAGGGCTGCCCTGTGCCAGACACAGCCGGTTCCAGCCATCTCCAACGGACCCACCAGGGCACAGGTCAGCCCACCAGCCAAGTGGGTGGTGCCTTTGTGAAAACATGTTTGGGAAAGGGCAAAAAATGCCACACAGGCAAAGGAGGAAGTGAAAAGAGGGAGAAACAGCAGAGGGAACACCAAGGTCAGAGGAGGTGGGGGAGGAGGTTCTCCATGACACCAGTGCAGGTGTCCACCATGGCCCATGGAGGACCCCACACCGCAGCAGCTGGATGTTTCCTGAAGGACTGCAGCCCATGGAGAAGCAGAGGGAAAGTGTGAAGAGGAAGGACAGGCAGAGAGAAACCATTATATACTGACCATAACCCCCTGTTCCGCATTGCCCTGTGCTGTTCAGAGGGGGGTAAAGGAGATGGGAATGAAGGAATGAAGTTGAACCTGAGGAAGGGGGCAGAAAAGGTGTTGGTTTAATGTTTGTCTTTTCGTTACCCAAGTCTATTTAAATTGTCAAGAAAGTTAATTTTCCCCAAGGCAAGTTTGTTTTGCCCGTGATAGTAGCTGGTAAGCCATGTCCCTGTCTTTAATTAGACTCATGGGCTTTCTCTTCCCTGTTCTTCCTATTTTCTCCCCCCTCCTGCTGAGGGGGAAAGTGAGTGAGCTGCTGGGTGGGAGTTTGACTCTTAGCCAAGGCTAACCCACCACATACAGAAACAGAGGTGACTCACTTACACGTGTAGTCAGCATCTGAGAGATGGAAATGGCAGTCTGACGTAACAGGAAGATGCTGTGGACTTGGACGAACTGTGACAAAATTAATATCAATAAAAGTGGAAGATCTCAGATTAAAAAAAGCCTTTGCTCCAAGTCCACATTTACTTAAGATTTCAGTGCTTATCATCAGATCACAAATTTGTCAAGGTTTGAAGCTCATTAATAAACAGAGCTCCAGAGACTTCAGTCCTATTCCCACCTGTGCCAGGCAGCTGCTTTAGCAACCTGGGAAAATCACTTGATTCGTCTTTCAAACAGAGTTTGCTGGCAGTAGTCAGACTGCTTTAGACCAATGCTTAAAAACGCTTACAAAAACAAGTCAAGATTTCATACATGGAAGTGTAGCAATGTCACAAGTTTAATACAGGTTGTTATGCCTCTGCTTCCCCTGCAAGACTGTGTCTGTTTAGTCTATTTAGCTTATATGCCCTTGAGGAGGAGTTGTCTGTATATAGTGTTTAGAGCAATGATATTTAATCCAACTGTATTGCCATGCATAGTTTTAACTGTAGGAATGGTCTCAGAGAGGCCATTTGCAAATCCATTTGCAGAATGCTAAGCATGAACACAAACGTTTATGGGACTTGAGCCTCCAAATGCCTGAAAAGGCAATGTAAAATGAGCAAAATTTGGAATGGCTGTGCTGAGGTTCGCTGGGAGTTGGTTTTGTGTTAAAGCAAGGATGAAAATGGCTTTTAGAATGAAACAAAAAACCCAGGTCTATCTTGAATTGCTAGTGATATGAATGCTTATTAGGTCAGAGGTTCATGGTTCTACAGAATCATATGAAGGACTTTTTGAATGTGTTTGCTTTTCACGGTATTCAAGCATATAACAAGGGGCTGTTGAGCACCACTTTGAGTATGCAGTTTAAGGTAAATCCCATTAGGATCTAAACACAAAACTTTTCAATTAACACACAGGCTAAGACATGTTTGAAAATGGAGTTTGCATAGAGTTTATCACCATTTTTTACTTTCCTTTCATATACAGTCACTGATTAGTCATAGAAACTTAGCTCAATGTTATTTTCCATTTGCTTATGTTTAACTCAGCTGTTATACTAAAAAAGTTTTGCTGCTGAAACAAAGGTGATTCTGAAACACAGCATTTACCTCAAAGTTGTTCTGTCTGATTTCTGACAGCTATACATAGATGTATAACAGGAATCATCCATTTTAAGAAAGAGTTCCTTATAATTTTGGGAAGATAAGCTTCCATTTAAGTCAGAATTATGATCTCGTGTGTTTTCTCATTTCCTTGAATAAAATCCTTTGATAGGCCTTTATCAGGAGAGGTGTCGCTGATTTGGTTGTGAGCTGGGCAGAAGGCGCTGCAGACCGTGAGTGATTAGACGGGGAGGTGAGAAGCGTGGCACTGCTGGTAACACGGCGCTTGCTTGTAGAGATTGTTCGGTCCGTGTCAGAGGTGAAAACAAATGCTGTGCTGAGAAATATAAACCAGATTTCCTTTTGTTGGCCTGAGGATAGGAAGTGGTGAGAAGAAGAGAGAAGGGGAATACTGTAAATTGAGGCTGAAGTGAATTTTCCACAATAAGACTACTATATGAGCTAGTATAAGCTCCCTGAGGGTGAAATTCACTCTTCTGTACTGGGGTAACACGACTGGGGTTGAACGTAAAATCTCTTTTGAAGACTTTAGGGCAGCTACAGCTCTGTTCATATAATCCACTGGCTAGTAGCCCTCGCTTCCCTCTCTGTGCCTGATTTACAGTGCTCAATCCCCATGTGTTTGATGGCCACTAGTCAAGGTAGCAAATTCAGCATATTAAAAACTAGAAAAAAATACGCTCTGTAGCTTAAGCCAAATACTGAATCTTGATTTGTTGAGATGTTGCAAATCTATATCCTTTTTGCGTAGTGAAGTGGGACTGGGGCAGAGCTTGTTTTCTCAGCAAACTATATTAGCATTTTCAAAGACTCAAAAATTGATGGAAAAAGCACCCCTAGAAAACCTAGTAATACAAAAGCTGAGCAAGAAGAAGTGAAAGAAACTTTTATCATTCATTAATGTAATACATTAAACTCTGTCTCTTGCAGTAGAAGACCCCCACTAGAACCCAGTGTGGGATCAGTGTGACAAACAGAAGAATTTGGTCACATATTTATTTTTGTGCCTATTTTTTCATTGCAGTAAGCCATTAGAAACATATTTTCCCTCTTAAAGAAAAAATCATTTTAAAAGATTGCTTTAATAACGAACTTTATAGATACTTCCCAAACATTGCTGTGTCAAAACAAATTGTATAGTAAGGACAGTTTCTGTGGCCACCTCTTCAGTAGCAGTTTTATTTAGTGTTTATAACACCTCCATGGGCTCGATTCTGAAAGCGTAAATGACAGTTCTTAATAGCACTATAGATTTCAATGAGGAGATATTAATCAGCCTGAATAAGAAGAACTAACATCTACATTCTTAACTTCATTTACAAAGTAAGAAGATGCTGTATGGTCTAAACTATAACATAAATCTTTAAATTAGCTCTAAAAGTATGCCAGACTTGGTTTTCCTTCCACTGCTTCCCTAACAGTTATAATTCATGACCTGTTCTCCCTGTGAAAGGCTAATGGATGTTTTAAATTCCTTTAAAACCAAACCTGCAATTTGAGGAATAAATGCTAGTGGGTGGAATGATTCTTAATGTTTCCTTCCTCCTCCCAAGGTGTTAACATACCTCTACCTAGATGGTCACCTAACGTCTTTATTTCTTGGTTTTCTTGTTTTATCTCTTCCTCCTCAGCTGTGTAGCCTGCCATCCTCTTGGCATTTCCCTTGAATTTATTAGGTAATTGAAGGGAAGGTCTCCTGCTTTATAGCTGCTGTCTGCCCTCCCCTTCTTTTTTTCAAAGACAGCTCAATTCCAGAATGCAGGTGTGTGGTTTTTACTTGCTTTATCTCCATTTTCATAGTAAGATTAATGAGAGAGACACTTAGTGAGGTTTTCCAGGTAGGAAAGCAGTTAGTAAAAGGGAATGACAAATATTTTAAAATCATTGCCTTATTATTTAATGTCACAATACCATTCAGCTGCGTCAGCTGACATCAAGACATTATTGTTCTAGAAGACGTATGTGTCCATCAGTGATGCGAAAGTATCTTTTGTCAGAGTGAATCATCTCAGTTTAAACTAACTTGTACAAGGCCTTTCTACTCTGATACAAACTAAGGTGTTGCTAAAGAATAATGTCAAATGATTTGTACTGCTGCTTTATGTCTCATCCCACCGAGACTTTTTTTCTGCACGTATACTCTATTGTTCCGTTCTATGTTTTAGTGGTTTTTGATGTATTCTGGATAAAAATAAAGCAAAAAAATGGTTGTATAAACAACATCAAATCAGGACCGTTCTCCCCTGAAGAGGCTAAACATGTTATAAGATCATGTTCTCTTTTCTTTGTTTGCTTCTGGCCCTGTTTTGGGCTCATCTCCCTTTCCCCCTGCGCCACCCCCCTCCCCCCTTTTATTTTTAATATAGTGATTAATGGTCAAATAGAGGTAACCAGCTAGTACTTCTGGACAGCTAAACCTGTTAACCTGGAGAGCACCCTTATGGTAAAGTAGATTGATCCGTCAGAGGTAGATCCAGCCAAAATGAAGCTGGGTGTGCCGTTTCCTACAGAAGTCATCTAACCTTGTCTTGCTAACAAGGGAGACACAACTATCATTACCTTTTTCTCCATGTCTGGTTGTGAGAGAAATGAAGTTGTTGATGTACTTTCCTTTGAGCTCGGTGCTGTTGACACAGAATAGATTTACTTTGTGCACAGTTACTTGTTTGAGCAGTTTGGGGAATACATTTGTAAGGCGGACTATCAGCAGTACCATACAATTTTCAGTTCCACTGTAGTGCACTTTAGTAAGTTGTTTTGGGGAAGGAAAGAGGTCTTTTTCTTAAATGATTTAAATATAATATTTTCTCAAGATACCTTACACCCTTGAAGGCATAAGCTGTGTCCACTCTTCTCAGTAGTCTGGTGATCACTTAAATGGTAACACTAAACTTCTTACTGCTGACATTCAGTTAATGATTCTGAGTATCCCCAATTTAAATGTAGTGCCCATAACTTCTATAATGCCACTGGGAGTTTTCGATGACAGAATTCTGAAATGTTTTTGCCTGTGTGGCAGTGTTTCAGAAATCTAATTAATATTACCACCACCACCACCTAAGTTCTAGAGTATATTTTTTATTTCTTAAAATTTAAATTTAAAAATGATGAGTGTGCTGCTGCTGCTATAGAATTCTGTAGAATTTCTAGTAAACTGGAGTCTGCATAAATGAAGTTAACCTTTCTGTTTAACATCTTGTTCACAGGTGCCTATTCATTTGTCTCATATTTTATGCGTACTTTAAGTCATAATTTATCCAGAACACTTGTAATACTAATCCCATATACTTAGAGGTTGTTCTGAATAGGAGACATGATTTTCAGAAGCAGATGGCTTGGGACTACTAAAAGAATGTAAAGAAACCTAATTTACCATATATTTATTTCATATTTTCTGAAAAATGTGTGTGCTTTAAATTGGATATCAAAGTTCCCAGAGTTTTCTGAGGAAATTTTCAAATTTGTTGTGATTCTATTTTGTATTAAAAACACTTAAGTTATACATTTGCAATACTTGGGATATTTTCATTCTATTTCCTTTAACTACCTCCTTTTATATAGTAATTGGAACTTTGGAAAGGTTAACGATAGTAGACACTGAAAACCGTTTTAGGGATTAAAATATCAATTAGAGATGGATGTGTAATAATTGGAAACAGCTTCTCAGGTGGTGAATGAATCCTGTTTCTCCTTTGCATCCCTTAAGGATTTGCTGGCAAACTTATCTCTGACTAATGTAGCCTTTTTCTAATGGGTATTTTATGGCCTAGGCAAACCATCATGGTAATTAGCTTACAATTTAAGGCTGAAAGAAGTATATTGTTTTTGTGAGGAGCCCAAGAACCAAAATAATTGGATTAAAAATAAGATGGTTTTCAAACACTGAGTTATGCTAAATACTGTGTTGTGAGAATGATACAGGACTCATTCTGACTACCCAGAGAGAATTAAAACGGAGAACCTTACTCTCTGTGACGTTGATTATTTGGAGCTGGGGAATCCGGTTGAAAGGATATAGCTGCAATTTAATGCGATTAGCCTGCCATATCAAGTCATTGGATAATTGTAGACCTTGCAAGACACTGCTCTTATGGTGTTGATATGCACTGGCCTCTGGGAGAACTGATTGAAGAGGGATGATGAGAGTAAAATAGATTCAGATAAAATTAGAGACAACTGGGGCAAATAGATGCAGATTTTCTTATTTTAACACAAAAGAAACCTAGCTTAGGTGAAATGGAATCTGGCTGTAATATGCTCAAAAGCTACTTATCACAACTCCCTCTGGTGTATGCAACACATATGGAACAAGGTTGAGGCTTAACTGGCCTACTCAAGTTCATATGACAGATTCATTATTTTCTGCCTTAAAGAAAGAGAAAGTCAAGATCAAAAGCTCAGTTCTGATTAGCTGGCAAATGTGCTGGCAAATGTATGGTACAGAGCATGCATTCATGTATAACTACTTTGCTGTATTTGGAAATCAATTTGTTTCATTCCTGTTGAGGAAGTACTGTAGTATCATTTCACAAGAATGAAAGGCTTCAGTTTAATTGCTGGTCATACGATTCTGAACTCTTGTTCATCACCCATACCTCCCACAAAGCATATGTAGACTCCACTGCTGTAGTTCTGGTTTATTCAGAGATTACACCAATTTTGATTCACAGATACTAGCTCCATGCATACCATTCATCTTGGGATGGAACAATCCAAAGTTCATCAAAATAGACGATTAATTTGATAGTGTAGATATAAGCTACTGATATTGTTATGTATGCAGAGCTCTAGTTGGGCGAATGGAAGCTGTGCTTTTGAAGAAAAAGCAAATTAAATTTGGGTTGCTCTTTATAATTTAAAGGTTACCGTTATTTATGCAACACTATAAAAAGTAATATTAAGTCCCCCTACAGTCCAAGGGATTTAACTTGCCTAAGTGTTTTTAAGGATCTATGTCTAAGTCATTCATGTTTTTTATTTAGGTAACACATTATGAATTACCCACAGTCAATTAATGATGACGAATCTAGATTAATGGAATCATACAAACTGCTCAATGTTAAAGGATGAAATTGTATTCTTATGATAATCAGAAACTGTATCTTGCTACTTTTTCCTTTTCCAGATCATTGCATCTGAGAGAAGACATTCAACTGAAACCTAAAATCAGAGTTTGGCTTGATTTCATAATGAGGTGTCATAGCGCTATTTCATTCAAACATGCAAATCATTTGATTTCTGGATTAAAGAATCACTGCAGAATCATAGGATCACTTAGGCTGGAAAAGACCTTTAAGATCATCAAGTCCAACCGTAATCAGTGAGTCCAACCGTAATCATTGAATCCTACTACATACAAACATGATAAACTTTCATGGTAAATTTTAAAGTGTAAATAGACCCCTGGAAGCCACCTGTGCTAACACTTGATTGAGTCAAACTAGTAGTAATCAGAAGTTTCATTTTATTATTTCATCTCAGAATAGAAGTCAATATTTTATTCTTATTTGCATTTAGACATGGTGCCTCCTGCCATTTGTGCTGCAGTAAAGATTATATTAGTTGGTAATGTCATACATTGTATCAAATGTTCTAATATGGAAATATTCCTTCTAAGGTGGTGACTTTGTATACAAGGATTGCAGGAAGCTCCTTCTTTAAATTGATGTTGATAATCCAGAGTGCAGAAAGCAAAAATGGGAAATTCAGACTATTTTCTTGTAATAAGACATTGCAGATGACTGTATAGCAAGATAGTTTTTTGTTTTATTCTTTACAGGCATGAACACATAAACATACTCATTCACTCAGACATTTCAAAAGAGAGAAAGAGAGAAAGAGAGAAAGTTATATTGTCTGGAATGGCAACTTTGTAAAAGGTGACAACCCTAGCTAGTGGTCATGGATTTCTGTCAGAACAGGCGTCAACAGCCTGTACAAAACCAGGAGATATTCCATCTGCCAGTTAACTGCAATTCACTGTCTTTTCAGAAGCAGTCTCAACTAAAATAATTACAATAAAAAATTAACCTTATGAACAATATGCTAAATTGCTGATGACCGCAAGCTGGGAGACTAAAAAGGGGTCATTCGCTAGTTTCCATATGTTCTATAAACTTTCTGTATTTCTTTGGTGGACATAGGATGACCCTTTAGTCACTGATTAGAACTCTTAATTGGTCTGAACCTTTTAAACTTCTTTAATTGATAGTCATCTTTTTTGGGAGTATCCTTCTACACAGCATATTTTTCAGTGTTTATTGGATCCTAAATGTCAGGGCTGAATTCTTTGTTTCTTAAAAAAAACCCATGCATGGAATTTCTCAGTCTGTTCAGAAATTCTTATTGTACACAAGTTCTTGAAAACTACCCAGACCATCCAAATACTTGAGAGTAACTGTAAACACAAGGCTTATGAATAGATTCATAATAAAATTTGGAGAATAAGGAAAATATTTTGTTTCATATTGAGCCTGCTCATAATTTATTCCATGGAAAATCTGTTTCTCCAAAAGACATTCCTGTGAATTTACTTAGAACTAGAAAAATTGGTATTTGTACATTGTGATTTCATTTTGTAAGGAATTTCATTGTCTCAGTCTATACTCTTCTGTGTGTTTATTTTTTTAAATTTTTGGACATTGTTCCACCAATGTAGAACACACTGATAGTTTTGCTTTTGCATCAGTTGTTTTTGATGCTATCACTTTTACAGTTGAAACTATTAATCTCAAGACCCTGAAGCTGTCTCTGTATCAGCATATTAAATGTGAAGAGATCATTCTCTAGTCCTGATTCCAGACTGCATGGAATGATTTCCAACCATGCTACTAAAATTTCTCATTATCTTAAGTACTTGACTGTAAATTACCAACTAGGAATAATGCATTACTCCGTTATCTTCTGAGCTATGCCCGGGAAATATTTGAGACAGTATTAATTGGTCCATGTCAAAAGTTTTGAAAATTTAACAGTATGAATGATGAAGCTTCTCAGTGCTTAGAAATGTTTCTTAGTACTATTTAATTTAGCAATATAGTTTTAACCTTAGAGAGAATAAGTGGACTGCATTCCAGGGGTCTGCAAAACATGATTAGGAAAAACAAATTCTTAAATGCTGTAAAGTAGTTGTCATGGTTTGGGCCAGACTGGCCACTGAAGCGAACGACAGATCCTCTCCCCCTGCTCTCTCTCCAAGGAGAGCAGGGAGAGAGAGAAAGAGACTTACGAGTTTAGAAAAAAACTGAACTACTGTAATGAAAATATTAATAAATTAATAAAATAATAAAAAAGAAAATAATGAAATATATACAGTATATACAAAACCATATCAGGCTCCCAGGATGACAATCACGTCACCAGCAGGCACTGGGAAAGTCCCAGACTGGACTCAGTGATGGATGGGAACTGGATTCTGGATCTGGATTCAGGAACGCACGGATTGGTATCAAAGGCAGACAAACACACAGAGTCCTCCTCAGACGCCGGCCATTGAAGGAAGAACCTGACCCTTTGATCCCTGAGCTTTATACTGAGCATGATGCAGATGGGATGGAACACCCTGTTGGTCAGTTTTGGGTCACCTGTCCTGTCCGCTCCTCCCCGCAGGTGTGACCCCTCTACGCTTTTCCGCTTCTGACCCTCCAATGGGGCAAGTAACAAAGTTGGCTGCCCTTGGTTGTTACAGCAATAAGGATAAGCAAGAGCCTCTCTGCATCCCATTCCTTGACATAAATTACAACTAATCAGGTCTTATCACTCTGAGAGCGAACAGTTTCTGCACGAGATGCTGTTAATTTCAGCAAATTCAGTTAGTTAGAAGAGGCTTAGCTGCAAAGTAAAATTACAAAACAGAAAATTGGTTGTTTTACCTCAAACCAGGACAGTAGTCTACATAAATGAAACTCCTAAGAGAAAGGAGCTTACACTTCCCTTCCAAAGAAGCTCATGGGTCTACATATCATAAAAGTTTGAAAACTTGTGTATTAGGTTAGTTATCTGGAGTTTTTCCAAATCTCAAATGCTTTCATTTTTCATGAACTATACCGTAACTACATATAGTACTTTCACTCCATTTAGAATCAATTGCTTTGCTATAGATCTGTAGGAAATCTTGTGGTTCTTACATGTTTTGCAAACTTTTTATTTGATTTTCCTCCAAAAGTTTGGAGTACCATCTTCATTTTTCAATTTTTATATTTGAATGTAAAACCTCAAAGCTAATCTTGGGCAAATTTGAAGGGCTTCTTCTGTGTTTGCCTCAGATTTATGATTCTCAAATTATTTTATTGCAGATCAGAAATCAGATCTGTTTTGTTTGAAACTATATCCTATCACAGAACAAGAAAGTGTTTAGATTTCATACTGTTTTACGTATTTTCTGCTTTATGGAAAAAACAGGGACATGAAATTTGCAGGATACACATTTAGAGATCAAAATCATATTTTTGTAGACACTCCTCCAAAGCCCAGATATGAACACTTAAAAGGAACTTAAAAAATAAACTTTTTTCAATTTCTTCACAAAATATGAATTTTATTATTAAAAATTTAAGCAGTTTTTTTATTCTCTTCTCTTTATTGGTGACACATGTAGACATCTGTAAAAGATCTGGTGTTAAATTCTTCCCTGTTTGAAGTCAAATATAAAAGTCCTCAGTAAGACTTTATATCTTACCAGATTTCAAAAAAACTACCTTATGACTTTAAAATAAGTTCCTGTAATTGTGTTATTCTGCTTCTCTTCAGACTTGTTGCAAGGGAAGATGTAAGGGAAACCCTGTTTATATATGATTGTACATAAGAAAACATCCACAGTGAAGGTTATTGAGGTTAGATAAAAAAAAAATAATCATACACTTTGCTGTAGCGGTACCTGTCTGGAATAGTTAATATCTTAATAATTTAATAAGTGTTATTCAGATGCAACAAGTATCTAAATTACTTTTTGAAAAAGGAGTTTATTATATACAACCAATAAGGTTCACAAATTTCAGTTCAGTTCTGCATTTCTTTCAGAAGATAACACTAAATTAATATGCAAAAAAGGTTTGTTGAACTAGATGTAAGCATACTTTTCTATGAAAAAGCAAAGAAGAATAAACCTAGTGTTTCTTATGAGCTCTTCTAAAACAATTAAAATTTTGTTTTTAATTCCAAATGTCACATTTCTTAATTCTGACTTGACAAAGCTGAATTGTTGTTCATTATTTTATTGCTATTCCTTTTTTATGTTTTGCAGTAAACTGGAATTGCCAATAACTTAAATTCACAACAGATACAAATAAAGTCTCTCATGTCAACATATGTTAAATCTAAACATATAGTAAATATAAATAGTACTTAATAAGAAAGTAAATTGTTTTTCAGTTTCACACTGTGTTCATGGCTGAAAGATCTCTTGGTAATGATAGAAAAGATGCTGCACATATTCTCACATGCCCGCTTTAGCTCAATGACTTTGGATATCCTTGGAAAGGACCCTGAGGAACCAAGGCTCTCATAAACTCTGAGAAACCTCTCCAAATAGAATAGAGTGTAAACTAAAGTCTCACAGTGTCAGCAAACGCAACATGGACACATTCAAAATTATTAGTAATCTTCTAACATCTTTTAGAATATTTAGAAGAAATTAACTCCAGGGTAAAGTTAAAAGATTAGTGTCCTTACTGAATCCGTAATGCCATGGTTGGTAGTAACGTAAGGAGTGATGTCAAAGACCTTTGCATGTTCCCTGGGCTTTAATGGATTTCTTCCAAAAGACCTATTCTTCTAATAGATCTCTGATGAAGTAATACCACAATCAGATGCACAGAATAATGATTCCTGCATCTGATATTCAGAATGCAGCATGAAGACGGTGACTGATTTTATACATTCATGTTCTGTTACAGTTGTAGTGTATGTTATCTTCATTGTTCCAAAACTTACACATTTTTGCTGTTGATGCTTAATTCTTCTGATCAGAATACTGACACTGATACGATTCAGTAGCTTGATGAAGGTCAGTATCATCTGCCTCTGCTGTCTAGGCTATAGGGTCAATTGCTTGTACAATGACAGTGATGATATTCCCTTTACTCTTACTCCTTTTTCCCACCTAACTGCTGAATATATTTGGTCTGGAAGTCATGCATTAAATTTAGCCTCTCAAGCTTCATGGATCTGGAAGAATACTAATCCAAAGGGAGTTATTGTGCATTGTAAATCATAAATATCTTGAGAAAGAGGAGAAATGTGTCAAATTTGGAGTAAACATGAGTTATGGCATGATTGTCTTCATAAAATCAAGTCCTCTTGAGTATATTTTCTTCGATTATTTCAGTATGAAAGCAACACCATCCACATCTAATCTGAAATGCATGTTGTTGTGTTTCGGTTTTATTGCTATTTTCACCCACCAATAGGGAAACAATGAAGTTTTGGTTGGGTCAAGAAATGTGAAAAGTACATTTGAATTGAAATTAATAGCCTATATGCATACCAAAACTTAGATGTATGATTAAAACATATATAGTTGTTTTCAGCATAGCTATAATCTAGCTGTAACTTGTTGGTACCTGTTCTAAAAATGCAGCTTGCAATGTGGCCTGAACCAAATCATAAATCTACTGTACGAATTTACTTGTGTGTCGAACCCTATACTGCCGAACGAGATTTTTTACCTCAATTTGCTGGATCAAAGCTGTCCCAGGTGTGCTAGATGCACTGATTTCATGCTCCTCAGTTGCATTATTAGGATCCTCCTCCCCAACTGGATTACATACTAGGTAAGAAAATAGAAAAGAAAAAGAATCAGATTCTGTTCTGCTCTTTCCACAAGAAAAATGTGACATCTGTTAATGCCTGTGAGATTTTATCACATTATTTAGGAACAACTTTAACTAAAATTTCCTTCACTGTGGGTAGCATGGTGTGTGGAAAAAATATGGAGGTATTGCTGTCCGGGTTGTCTCTTGTTATATCCATGTGAAAAAGTTGCAAGGTAGGCCCACAAAAAATTTAGCTAAATATTTAACATATCTTCCACTACCAAAGCATGCAATGGTCACACAAAGATGTTGCATTCGCAGCATTCATGTAATTTTGAAAAAGTATTATTCCCTTAAACCATTATGACAGGTTATGAACTCATATCTCATGAATGTCAGCTCTTTTTTTTTTTTTTTTTAGCCAGTCATTTCTCCATCCATCATCCCCAAAAAGGGAAATAAAAGGCACAAGAAATGCGATCAAATGTAAAAAGAGAATCTCAGTCCCCTGCATAGTGTCCTATCATGTCTTAAAGCACATATGTAAACACACAAACATGAGTCACAACTGATATTTTTATCTGTATAGTAAAGATAAGGTGGTAATTATTGTTATTTCCATTTTGAGTACGGACTTACTAACCTTTCAGGACAGAAAAAGAGCCACTGTGACTATCCATTCCCTCTTTCTTTTCGGTATTCAGTAACTGTTTCTGCCACTCTGATTTTTCTTTCTTTAAAAAATAAAAGCCTGTCAAATATACCCTCTAAACTCATTCTTTCTTTTTGTTCCATGTATTTGCCCTGGTGCCAACATCATTCTGTTAATTAACCTTTATCAATCTTTTTTAGATCTCTTTTCTAAACTTAAGCACCAAATAAGAGAACTGTCCATAGAAAACTTAGGAGAGAGTGGACTGAAGCAAAAGCTTGAAATTGTTTTCAGTAATGAATTTCACACTGGAGTATTCAACTGAACTTGAGGAGATTTAAAGCACAGTTTTATTATCCCTTGTTTAAGTTGTGTTACTTAGATATAGTGCAATGTCTCGCTTGAGCAGCTGTTGTTTACACCTGAAGCTATTGTAAAAATCTAGGATCTCATCAGTTTGGGTGGGGGTTTTTCCCATCGTTTTCTTGATTTTTTTCTTGTGACAAATGAGGCCTTTATAAATTAACTCAGCTGGTGCACATTTGACCCCAATTTTTGAATGTATTCCCTGGGTCAAGTACTTTTGTGTGTGAGAATAGAGTCATTCTTCCCACCCTGAGGCAATCAGAGTACTCAGGCATTTAATTTACCGTCAACACATTTTTAATCATAAATAATTTTCTACAAGTTTCATCTAAACAAACAAATCTAATGCTAAAAGAAATTGAAGGCAATTACAGTTTATTTTCTAGCCTCTGCTTACCCATATTAAACCATTTTACTGAATAATAAATTAAAAATAAAACCCTGCTACTTTAGAATAGCTGGTATGCGGGTGTTTCAACATATTTAAGTGAAAAATTATTTCGCTCTGAAAAATCCAACACATCTTATCTTCTGATTTTTATGTAAATGTAAGAATGAAATTATTATATCTGTACGTGACTGTGTCTCTCTCCCCCACCTTGTCTTATCAGTTCCTTCCATTGCCGGGAGTTTTGCTGCTACAACCTAAGTGCCAACATATGGTTGCATTCTGTAACATGAACTCATAGCTAAATCTATGAAGTTCATTCTTTAGTCTTCACCTTTGGGACATCAGTAGGTGGTAATCTTAGCAACCTGGATGTGATATCACCATTGTGGCATTTTCATTGACACAGCTCTGCTACAGAGACCCCTTGCCCCCAAGTATAATTCCTGAAAAATTAGCCTCTCATTACAAAACATTAAATCTCTTGTCACTCAACCCTGCAGCTTGATGGGAGTGTTGGATATGCAGTGGGGGTAAAAAGCTCCCCTAAGGATTAAACTTGGCACTTCCCTGCTTGGTGATAGGGGCTGTGGATGGGTGGTCCCTCTGGATCTCCTTTCAGGAACAGGTTCACGGGCAAGTAGACAGCAGCTATAGAGAGGATTAGAAAGCTTTAATTCAGCAACCCCAAAATTTTATGAGTTTTGAAGTGCCAACTATATTATTCTTATGCTTTGTTACATTGGCAAGGGGAAAGGATTGCCTTTGATGAGAGAGTGGTTTCTTATTTATTATCAGAAGATATCTTCCAAAAGCTTCCCTCCTGGGTGGTTTGCCTTTTCCTACTTTAACTTTCTAGTGAATGTTTGAGTTGCCCCTTCTTTCCTCCTCGTGGTGATTTAGATTTGGTGAAATCTAAACAATGTGTTTCATATTTCTTATTTTCCAAGAGAGACTTTCAGGGCAAGGCTGAAAGAAAGCAGTGCTTTTGGTTAACATCTCCCACGAAAGCAATATATCTGGAATAATTGTCCTGGGAAAAGCAAGCCAAAGAAATTTGCTCAGCTGTAGACTGACCGAAGAGCTCAATGATGTGATAAATGGGTTACCTTATCTGAATACTGAATAAGGTCAACCTGTATATGGCAGCTTTGATACTCACACAAATTGCTATCACATTTAGAGAAAGAAGTTCCTCTAGGAATGTAAAGGTTTAAAATGTTCCCACTCCCTACCAAACACTAGTGGCTAGGGTTGAACACTAAGAAACAAACATGTGTAGTAATTATGTTTATATAAATTTCTTTTGGAATGAAAATTTATAAAATAATTTTAATAAATATTATTGTCTAGGTTTTAAAAACCTAAACAGTTGAATAATAATAATAATAATCAGTGATCACCAACATAGAAGTTAGCAGAGAGATGAGACAACACATACAATGCTTTGTTCACGGTATCATCAGGAGAGGATAATTAAGGACACCACTTTTAAATATTGCTCAGGAATTTTTCAGAAAACCTAGTCAAAGTCATTGTTATCTCATGACTGGAAATAAACCACACATTTTGTTAAGTGAATGAATGACTGTTTAAAATAAGACTCCTATTTTTGCATTTGAATGGTAAATTTTAATGACAGTTTAAAAAATCTGCCCTGCCATTTTGAAATCTATTTTTACAGGCATATTTTATTTAAACTACATGCTAAGTGTGCAATAAATCACCACAGAAAATGGAAAGCAAGAAGAATCCCAGTTTAAGTCAAATAATCAGGGGATTCAATAACTAAATGACCATGTCATGTCTGGATTAACTTTAACTATAGTGTTAGTATTTAGTTGCATCACTTGTAAGAATTAAAAAATAGAAGTTTATTCACTTCAAAGGATATGAAATAACCTGCTGATCTACGTTCACTGTAGTTTGTTTATACGGCTTTCTGGAGTTGAAGGGCACTCTTCATCTTCTCCTTTTTTGTGGTTTAAATTAGAAGGTCGTACAGCCCATGGTAAAAAAAAGAAAACAAAAACCCACACCCCCCCCACCTTCCTACCCCTGTATTTTTGGCTTCTGTTGCCTATTGGCCAGCCTAGTTTGAAATAGTGCTTGGAAGACATTCATTCCCTTGAGGTATCATGATCATTTTTCAAGTACAAACACTGTTCGTTCTCTCTGGGGAGATGCTTTGATTCACTTTCAGCCTATCAGCGACATATGTAAGGTACCTTTGCAAAGTATGTATCAGTGAAATTCTTCTCCTGGCTTTTCACCTACTAATTGCAAGCAGGGAGCTAGTTCTCCTTTTTCAAACAAAGCCACAATTTTTAAATCTTCCCTCAGTTTAACTACGGTTGTAGAGCCATATACTGCATAAATTGTGATCATGATAATGTGAAGCTTTCATCTTAGCTTGAAATAGCATCTGTCTGTAGCAACATCTTTGAAATCTTGATTGATAAAGCATTTAGATCTGGTTTTAATTATTGTCTTATGTACTTGGCAAAGGTTAATATTTTGCATGGGGAAAAAGATCAGGCTATAATTCCTGGATTTAAGGCAAGGGATACAGAATTTTGCTTAACCATGCCTTCCAATGATAGAGAAAACATAAATTTTTAAAATGGAGAAATTTACTGTTTGTTTGAGAAATATGGAAGTTTTTTTCATGGCTTGCTCAGCTTATAAACAGAAAGTTTATTAGCTCTACGTAATTGGGGACAAAAATAATTCCATATGCATTTGTTTAGTAAATCAAGTTTTAAAAGTAAAAGGAAAGTCCCAGATTGGTAAACATAATAAAACTTTTCAGTGTTTCAAATACATTAATCACTTATTGGTCCCAAAGTTAAGGGAATTACACTAGCTCTCATTCGGCCGTATTTTTCTGATAGACTGACGTTGATCAGACCCAACTGTACACCAAATACAAGAAGTCTGCAAACTCTTTTTTTTTTTTTCGGCTGCTGCCAATTATACAGAACAAACAATTAAATCTTACTGTGTCATCTTAATTCTTGAGATGCCATATTTTAGGACATGACCAGTTTTATTTGAACTTTCAGCAGGTCTTGGGTATTATTTCTTTTGCTATGGGTAGTTTTTTGCCAGCTGGATCTATGATCAAATACCAATATGTGGCCTGGGTGGATATTGCATGACATTAGTATTTTAAAGAAATAGCAAACTCAAAGTTTCTAAAACAGAAATGAAGTTTTCATAGCACCATGAAGTCACACACTGAGTTCATTTTGCTATACAAAATGTACTTTTTTTTTTTTAAGTTTATGATAATCACATCCCATGTTTTTAAAATGTTTCTTAAATTCTTATGGCTAAGAGGATTGTAAAGTTACTGATGTTGAATTCATAGGTTTCTGGGTTTGTATTTCAATCAATATATCTCAATACTCAAAGTTATCATTCAGACTATATGACTATCATATCCCAGGAACAATTTGACATAAAAACTATCTTTTCTTCTCTAAAGATGATCTGTCCTGGTTTGAAGACAGGAATTTTGAGAGTTTGGTGTGATCAAATTGGAATCATCATGAAATTACTTCTACAAAAAAATGAATTGCTACAATGTGGAGTGGATGGAAGAACTACTTCATATACTATTTAGTGTATAATATGATGTTTTTACTCTAAATCTTCAAACTTATTTGTGCAAGCTAGTGATATTAATCAGATACTATGGATTATTTTCAGATGATTACAGTAGGAATGTTTGTGATCTACTGGTTAAAGAGCTGTGTATATGCTGCTAGTTTATTCTGAACATTGAAAACAACTCTTTAAGTCAGCAAATGCCTAAGTTTTTCAGAGACTTTTCTGAATCTTCAGAACATGTGAAGCAGGCTTACACATTCTGGAAATTACCCAGTCTTTGTGGTGTTGAACATTGGGTTGATAAAGTCCTTGGTTTCCAAACAATTTTTTTTTTGTGTGTGTGTCTAAGTCTTCCAGAACAACACACTCATATAATTCAGTGATTTCACTTCTTTAGCTTTTGATTTTCATTTATCCTTCTTCTGTGACATTATGCAGAACACACCCATAAAGTAATTTTTTGTTTATTTAAAATATGGTATGCGTTTTTTATGCTTTCACAGAAGATGTCTTTGGCTGGCTGACAGTTTATTTGAAAACTATTTTAACTACTGTATTAATAAACAGTGCTACTTACAGATCATGGCAATATGTTTTGCATTTTCATTCCCCATTTTTTTATTATTCAGATATGTAATGAAAACAGTATATGGGGCTAGCTTTTAAGCATTTATTTTTAACTACTGTTTATGTCTCCAAATTCATTCCCTGTCTAAGATGTGCCTAGAAAGGCAATGAATATGGATGAGATTGACCCATGTTCCTATATTTTCACAAACTTTCTGCAAAAGACAGTTGTCTGGGCTAGTTTCTGTGAGAGAACTGTATCATATGCTAACTTTGAAAGAGGATTAAAGAGATGATATAATGGTTTTTCTAACTCTTGATCAATGATTCTTTATGACATGATTATGAAGTGAGCAGCCAAAAGATAAATAAAAAAAAGATGAGCTTTTAAACCCAAGGAATAGCTGTTGTACATATATTTCTTTTACAGAATTAAGAAAGAGGAATCAAATCAGTTCACATATACACATCAATTCAAGAGAAGGCAACAAGCTTCTTTTAAATGCTGAAAGAGTTTTTGGAATTCCATAATCCTTATTGTTGTGGATGTGTCCTTTGCTTAAACATACATTTTTCCAAATACTGTGACATGCCAGCCTACTATGGCAAGGAATGTCTCATGCAGAAACATCTGTTTCGCTGCAGTTGAATGAAGAATTTTCTACCCATGAGCTATTAGAACATTATTTGTTTTCTCAATACAATGTGCTTATAAACAATTGAGGACGAGGAGACAGGGGCCTAACTAGAACAAACCCAAAATACAGTGAAATAGAAACACAATTTGATTGGCTTTCACTGTGACTTTTGAACTTTTGAAGATTCCCTTCAATACACCCTCTTAAATGTTGAAACGTCTTCCATGAAGCATCATTCATTAGTCCAGGTTCCCCTAAGGTTAGCTGCTGCCATTCTAAATGTATTCTACTAATGCAAAGAAAAATTAACGTTCCAGTTGTGTGGTCTGCTGTAATCTCTGCTGTGAGGCCAATAAACCTGAAATAGGCATTTGCAAAAATGTACTGTAAAACACTCCCCAAAGCCACTGGTGCCAGCTAAAAAGACATTTTTCAGTCTTTCACAGATAAAGAAAAACACTTAAGGAATGAAAGGTTTAGTTTGCTGGTTTTGTGCTAACTAAAGCTTGGCTCTAATAGCAAATATTTTAACATTGGACTGAGCAATAAAAAGACATTTTACACTTAAACTTCCATAATAAAGCTATGATGAAGCAATTTTTTTACTGCATGATAGGAAAATAATGTGGAAATAACTCTGCAGGAAACTAAGAATAAACAAAATATGCACATACTATCAGTATTTCTTCAATATATTGTGGAAGTAGAACTACCCCACAATTATCATAGGTTTGCAAAACTCCTAAAAAGTAATATTTAGTTATAATAAAGTCTGCTTGTGTGATGATGTCTTGCAACGTGCTCGAATTACAGCATGCATAAACAAAACGATGGTTAATCCGCACAAAATGTCCAACAGTTTATAGGCTTTGGCTTCAGTTTTACATTCTGAATGTGTAGGAGCTTTCAACAAAGTCCAGTCCTGCTGCATTTCCCCACAATTATCTTCTACCTCGGTGTATATACAGTGACCTATATTCTGCAGTAAAATAGCTTCTGCCGGAGGACCCCACATTTGGAGCATGTTCTGCCTTTTATGGGCAGAAGCAAAAATTTTTATGTAGCTCTTGAGAAGGATGCAGAGTAGAGAGCTCCTGCACTGTGTTTCATTCTCTCTGGTTTTCCTGGGTTAAGTATGACAAATCAACACTTCATTGAAGTTGCTAATGTCCATGGAGACGTGAGGTTTGTGAACAGGTATGGTGCTATTAATACAGACAAGCTCTCCCTTAACCACAGCTAGAGATAAATAAGAATTCACAAGAGGAAAGCTGCATTTGAAATAGTTTGTCTTCCTTTTGTGACTCCTGTGATTTACTTTTTATGTGTTTTGGAGTTTATATTTTTGTGTTCTTTTTCATATACATCTCACAGCTCCTTCTGCTCAGACACGCAATGGAAAAGCTGGTAAAAGACAAGAAATTAGCTTTTTGAATGTTACACCTCATCACTGGATTGCATTAGATAACAGATTTTAGTGTGTAGTGTTTTATACTGTTTTAAATGAGTAAAATTTAATGATAAAAACAGTGTACTTTTACTCAATAAATGACACTGAAAACAGAAATAAAGATTTATGTCAGAAGACTTCCATCCCCTAGTATTTTTGATCGTCTCAGTCACCAGTAGCTTACTTCTATTAATAGAAAGTATTTTGGAAAACCAAACAGTAATAACTAACAAATGTGGGGGTTTTTTTGTTTCTACTTACAAAGAAGTTAGAATTCATTCAAGCCATATATAGTTACAGGGATAGTATGTAAGATTATCCATCCTATCGCTATGTTGGCATAAAAGAATATATTCAGAAAATAATGAGCTTAATAATTTTGATGATAAGCAGCTGGTAATATTTGCCACCAGTAGAAGAACGAATATCACAGGGAAAACAAATGGGAAAACAAGGAAAAAGTGAAAGGGAAAATAAATATGAAGAGAGTAGATGAATTAATTTTTTAATGTATGTCAGTTCAGTACATTCTATCTTTGTATCACATTTTTTAAGAAATTTCCCCTCCAAGTGTTGAGAAACCAACATAAAATGGCTAGAGTTGAAGGGACCTTAAAGATCATCCAGTTCCAAACCGCTTGCCATGGGCAGGGACACCTCCCACTAGACCAGGTTGCTCAAAGCCCCATCCAACCTGGCTTTGAACACTTCCAGGGATGGGACATCCACAGTTTCTCTGGGCAACCTGTGCCAGTGTCTCACCACCCTCACAGGAAAGAGTTTCTTCCTAATATCTAATTTAAATCCACACTCTTTCTGTTTAAAACTGTTACCCCTCGTCCTAATGCTAAACTGCCTGATAGAGTCCCTCTCCATCTTTCCTGTAGGCCCCCTTGAAGTACTGAAAGAAGGCTCTAAGGTCTCCCCAGAGCCTTCTCTTTTCCAGGCTGAACAACCCCAACCCTCTCAGCCTGTCTTCATAAGAGAGGGGCTCTAACCCTCTGATCATCTTCATGGCCCTCCTCTGGACTCGCTCCAACAGGTCCATGTCCTTCTTATGTTGGGGGGCCCAGAGCTGTACGCAGTACTCCAGGTGGGGTCTCACCAGAGCAGAGTAGAGGGGCAGAATCACCTCCCTTGACCTGTTGGTCACACTTCTTTTCATGCAGCTCAGGATATGGTTGGCCTTCTTGGTTGCGAGCGCACATTGCCAGCTCATGTTGAGCTTCTCATCCACCAACACCCCCAAGTCCATCTCCTTAGGGCTGCTCTCAATCCATTCTCTGCTGAGCCTGTATTTGTGCATGAGATTGTCCTGACCCACATGCAGAACCTTGCATTTGGCCTTGTTGAACTTCATGAGGTCGGCACGGGCCCACCTCTCAAGTCTGTCCATGCCATGCTGGATGGCATCCCTTCCCTCCAGCATGTTGACCGCTCCACACAGCTTGGTGTCATCAGCAGACTCACTGAGAGTGCACTCAATCCCACTGTCTGTGTCACTGACAAAGATGTAAAACAGCACCAGTCCCAGTACTGACCCCTGAGGAACACCACTCATCACTGGTCGCTACTTGGACATCGAGCCATTGACCACAACTCCTTGAGTGCAGCCGTCCAGCCCAATTCCTTATCTACCGAGTGGTCCATCCGTGAAATCCATGACTCTCCAATTTAAAGACAGGGATGTCATGCAGACAGTGTCCTGCATGTTTAACTGATCCACATATTTAACTGATTCTTTGATTTCTTTGGAATTCATTTGTAGTTATTACTGAGGCTTATTCTTATTATTATAAGATCAATGGGTACAAGTTTATACATCTTATACATAAAAGTATTTTTTAGTTATGTTCTTGTACTATTTTCATATTTCTCCATCCTTTCTCATCATAATATGATTTTCATATTTTTGGATCTTTGGTTTAGATTAATAACTCATTATTTGACTAGCCTGAATAAGATTTAGACACTATGCTCCCTAACTGCAAAAGAAATTATAAATAAGAAAACAAAACAAAAAGAAAAAAAAGAGGAAAAAAGAGGCGACAAAAAAAGCAAGTAAAGAAAAAAAGCCCCTCCTTGCCAAAACAAAGTGATGTAAAAAAAGAAAGAGGACACCATCTTATTTCCCAAATAATAACACAGATAGTTATCAGGTGTTTGTAGAAGGAACTGTTATGTACAAGGAGGTCATGAAAACATCGATCCCAAAGAATAAGTTAGAAATTTGTTATGTAAATTACACATTTTTAGTGACTATGATTGATAAGGGTAAAATATATAACCCCAAAATTATGTAAATTGCCAGTTGTGTAAGATAGCAGACTGGATCTGTTGAAATAGAATAATCATAGAAGAATCATCACAAGAAGTGATGTTGCAAATGTCAAAAAGATAATTGAAAATTTGGCAAAATAGATATGATAGAATTTTAAGATATGCATATTTCTTCAAGCACTGGCCATTGAAATATTTTATGATGAATACTGGATTACTTGAAAAAATATTAAATAATGGAATAGTAATAATTTCTGATTTTAATGCAGTGCTTTTTTTGTCTTTTTATACTAATTTAAAGAAATCATCTAGAATGAGAGTAAGCCCCCTCAGGAGCTGAATATATGCTGAGGCTGCTTAGCAAACCTACAGATCAGATTCTGAGTAGGAAAATAGGTCGTAATCCTATAATTATACATGAACACAGCTTCTTTTTGCATGCAGTGGGAGTCCCAACTTATTTTAGCAATTTAAAATTTATCTTCTGATAGCACCTTGGGACCCTCTTACGGTCAGTAATGGAGCCAAAACCCTAAGTTTCTTAGTCCTCACTCTGCTGTATTCTCATTAGTGTTCATGATTTACACTGGTCATAGTTTATAGCAGAGAGGAACTGAGATAGTGTACCATTAAGGAAAATAATTAAAATTTATTTTTTTAACTTGTCATGCACGTGTTTTTTAAATGCATGAAGTGATTCTTTCCACCGCATGTAATCTCTTCAGCTTTCATGACCTCTCTACAGCTTTGAACAGAAAACAGTGCTTAGTTGATTTAAAGAGTGTGAGGGGGAGATGGAAAAAGAACAACTACTGTAAATATAACTCAAAAAATCATGACAAACTGGGTAGTTTAATGATTCTGTGGTTTCAGTAGATGATGTTCTGTCTGGCGAAAAGCTTTGTCAGAAGAAAGCTGTTACCACATAGCTTCTGGAAATGTCTTTCACTCTATCAGTCGTTGTTTTTTTTTTGTTTGTTGGGGTTTTTTTTTGTTTTGTTATCAAAGATTGTGTGAATTGTATTCATAGGCTGACCTGCCCAAGGGCAGATGTCACTCTACCAGAAAACAAAGCTGGCACAAGCAATGGGAATACTCTCCTTGAATCTTACGTTGGTTTCAACCATAGGTTAGTTTAGGTCTCCCAGAGTTCATAAAAGTTTGTAGACTGACATTGATGGACACTGAAGTGCTTGGTTTAAGCACAACTTAGCTACAGCAAGAACACTGCCTTTACTCACCTGGTAAGGGAGGCACCGTAATCAGGAAGGTGACTTTCCCAGGTTGGGACTTCCCTAATGCTCTAGATGTGCTAACCCCTCTGATTTCCCCAGCTGAAGAAAATCTGACTGCATACTTCTGTTGTAGGTAAACTGTGGTGAAAAAGTTGAAGATAGTGTTTTTCTTGGATACTAGACAGCTACGAAAGCACAGAAGTAATATAATAAATTATTTGAGAAGGAACAAAGCTGATGACCCATAACGCTCAATTCCTGATGTAGGAAAAGGAGAAGTAATGGTAGGAGATTTTGAATGACAGAGATGGGTTTTACTCTTTGCAAATCTACCCTTAAATATTAACAAAATCGGATTTATGATAAACTAAGAAAGTTCTTGTCTCCACTTCACCACTGGGAGTATTTACTCACCAGTGTGGTGTTTACTCTCCATCACTTCAAAGGGAAATAGCAGCACTTCTGCATGCTGGCCTTATCACCATCATAAGGTCAACCAAGAATATTTTGAAGAATTATAGTAACAGATGACTAAATTCTAAGAACATGAATCCTGATTTCTGATGCTGTTATTTTCTGAGTTAATACTGTTGTAATAATTTATATTGAAGATTTACATAAGAAGATGCTGTCCTGGTTTGAGGCAGACAAAGTTGAGGTTACAGTAGATTATTTTCCAAATAACCGTAAATGTTGTATTCACACTATTTTTACAATCTTTCGAGACCTATAGCCTCTGTTGTACAGACTGAACCACATTTTGAACTCTCTGTGGATTTGCAACTCAATAAGAGTTTGGGGAAAAAAAGAAAAGTAAGATCAACCTTGTTACAAACAGAACATTTAGACCATTAAGGAGGGAAATATAATTCACAGTTGCATTAAAACCATCTCCTTGCAAATTTGACTACTAACAGCATGACAAACAAAGCTACATAATATATCTCTTCATTTTATTGTGTAAATGCTGTTTTGTGTGTGATCTGTTGGAAAAGTTGGCAGTAGAAGGTAGGGAGAACAGTTACCTTTGGTCTCAAGTGTTGCCCTCTGGGTCAAGGGAGCCCCCTGGAAGGAGAAAGAATTTGCTTATCCTCAAAGATCAACCAAGATCAGCATAAAAACCTTCCTGAACCCTCCAGGAATGTCCTGTATGTGTTACCAAAGTCGGAGGGCAGAAGGCAAGTGAAGGCATGAGCCAGCAAACGAGGAGTTGCAGATGAAGGGCAGAGACAAGGAGGTCTTGAGCAGAGTTGTGCATGCAGAAGGGAAGAGCTGCATAGCCAAGCTTCAGTGGCAATGGGAAAGGAGGAATTTCTTTGTGACCCTGAGGGAGGAATGGGACTTGATAGAGTTTGGCCAACCCACAATCACTGAATGTGGCTGGACTGGAAAGAGCAAAGGAGAAAACACATCTTGCCAGAACTCAATGAGTATCTTTGTTTTCAGGCCTCTTGTTTTGTCTGACTCATCCTGCACAAGTGATTTTTCACGAATTACCAAGCGACCTTGCTCCTATGTAATGCATTGTAAAAAAGTTAACTCTGGAGATTAGAGGGTGTGCCTTCATACTTGTTCTTCAGGGAAAGAAGGAGCAACTCTATCTCTCAGTTTGGAGTCCCATCACACAGCAATATACTTAGTAATACTTTTACAGCTTCTGTTTCTTTAGATTTGGTAATACATATTGGTCTCAATAAAAACCTGTGAAACAGTTCGACCCATGAAGATCAGATTTTGTATGTTCGGTCTTCCCCCATCTGCAATACAACACATCAGTGAGCGATTGTATTCAGATTAAGTAGCAATTTTAATGTCGTTCTGTTTCAACAAAAAATATGCTACAAATATAATTGTTTTTAAATTTATATATAATATAAAAATATTATATATTTTATAAAACATAGAATTCACTCAGTGACTTAAATAAGATTCAGCTGAGGAAATTTGATTAATCAGATTGATTAATTTGAACTATTTACATGAGGTAAAAGCCTGCAAGTTTGGGACAGTCTCCAAATCCTGAAAATTGTCAGACATAATCACTCCGGATGCTGTTGCTTGCTACTGTGAATGGGTGGAGCCAGTTGAATTTTGTCCAGGAAGTGGGCATAATAATGACTTATCCAGTGTACAGTAATTCCTATAAAAGAGGAAAAAAACCCCCTTCCTTGATACATATCATAATTAGAAGCATGGACTCCTTTGTACGGCAGAAATTAGCAAGAATAATTAAATAGTCTTTTTTTTGACCACTATTCCTCCTACAGAAGTAAAATGAAACCTTAGAGTTCAGATGCAGAGGTGTTTGCCTCCTCATTATTACAAAAGAGTGTAGGCACAAAGCTGATAAATTTTACTAACACAAAAGGCCTGTACTTGCATGCATTATCACATTGGTTTCATTGTGCTACTCATACAGGAGGGGATATGCATGATCAAAGCAAGGATCATTAACTTGCTCTGAGTTATTTATGTTCTTTGAAACAAGATGCTGTGCTTCGAACAGATTTTTGTGGCAACAAGAAAAGCCATTTTTAAAAGTGCATAGCACAGAGTAGAAAAAGAAGTTATCTTTCTCAATTTACCATTAAAATCCTTTTAATCTCTGCAAACACAAGAAAGATAACACAGTTAAGCCTTGGATGTTGATGACTGGAAGAGAAAATCTCAGTTAAATGTAAGTTACTGAACACAAACTTTGAGAATAAATCTACTTAAGGATGACAGCTTAAAGGAATCCAATTTTTCTAAACTTCAGAAGGTGTCAGTAATGTTTTAACAAACTTAGAGCACATGGTGGTGTGCAGTGTAACCATAGATTAACCCATCAGATTTTAAGATTGAAAGATTTATTATGCCTATTCTGTTGACCTGAACCAGGAAGAGAACACACTTGCCACAAATGCTGAACTATTTATAATAATCCTAACCTAGAATGCATTGTATTCCCTATGTACTTTTACAGTGCTTTTTTCCCTGATTAAAAGTACATACCTGAATAATCTGAATTAACACACTGACATTTTCTAAATACAGGCTGATGTCATTTCATCCCTGGAAGGTGAACTAGGTTAAATCCATAAACTAACAGGTGTAGGCACAGATGCAACACGTACTAAACAAACCTGTGTGTGCCCCTCGGTATGCAACTAGGTTCTTAGCAATGAAGGTTGTAACTCCAAGTCTTTCCCAGTTTGTAACTGGTGTAACTTTAACAGATTCAGCCTAGAGCAGAAACTGATTTTTGTACTTTAAATCAGTTATAAATTTATTTCCACATCTCTTCAAAGCATCTGTAACTTTCAAGTATTTTTTTCTTGGTCAATTTGACAACAAACGAGCTATGAAAAGGCTTTGTTTGAAGAGCACATCTCTAAACTAAAGTTTTAGCATGTTGCTTCCATTCTGTTGTGGTGTACTTTTCTTTCTGTTCCCATCCATGCTGAGAATTGCACCTCTGGAAGGAAAACAAAATCACATACGCATGTGTCACACTAAATGAAACTCTTCAGTGGTGTTGTAGAAAAATGCTGCATAAAAACTCAAAGTCTTGTACTGCATGTGATAGCTAATAATTTATACAAGGACTAATAATAACTCTACACATTCTACACTCTACACTGCACAGACAGGTATCCTGGGAAGAGTATAGGAACGCTGCCCGTGTGTAGGGAAGAGGTCAGGAAGGCCAAGGCACAGCTGGAGCTGAACTTGGCAAGGGATGCAAAGAATAACAAGAAGGGCTTCTACAAGTATGTCAGCCAGAAAAGAAAGGTCAAAGAACGCGTACCCGCTCTGATGAGCAAGACTGGCAAACTGCTAACAACGGACGAGGAGAAGGATGAGTTACTCAACAACTTTTTTTGCCTCAGTCTTCACTGGCAACCTCTCTCCTCACACCTCTCAAGTGGATGTATCACAAGGGAGGGACTCATGAAGCAAAGTCCCTCCTACTGTGAGAGAAAATCAGGTTCGTGATCACCTGAGGAACCTGAACATACAGAGGTCTATGGGACTTGACAAGATGCATCCCAGAGTCCTGAGGAAATTGGCTGATGTAGTTGCCAAACCACTCTCCATGACATTTGAAAAATCATGGCAGTCAGGTGAAGTTCCTGGGGACTGGAAAAAGGGAAACATTGCACCCATTTTTAAAAAGGGTAGAAAGGAGCACCCTGGGAACTACTGACCTGCCAGCCCCACCTCTGTGAGGTGATCATGGAACAGATCCTCCTAGAAGCTATACTAAGGCACATGGAGGATAGGGAGGTGATTCAAGACAGCCAGCATGGTTTCACCAAGGGCAAGTCCTGCCTGACCAACTTACTGGCCTTCTATGATGGAGTGACTACATCAATGGACAATGAAGGAGCTATGGATGTCATCTATTTGGACTTCTGTAAGGCCTTTGACATGGTTCTCCCACAACCTCCTTCTCTCTAAATTGGAGAGGTATGGATTTGATGGGTGGACTGTTCGGTGGATGAGGAATAGGTTGGATGGTTGCATCCAGAGAGTAGTGGTCAATGGCTCAATGTTCAGATGGAGATCAGTGACAAGTCGTGTCCCTCAGGGATCTGTATTGGGACCAGTACCGTTTAATATCTTCATCAGTGACATAGACTTTGAGATTGAGTGCACCCTCAGCAAATTTGCAGACAACACCAAGTTGAGCGATGCAGTTGACATGCCTGAGGGACGGGATGCCATCCACAGGGATCTGGACAAGCTTGAGAAGTGGGCCTGTGTGAACCTCATGAGGTTCAACAAGGCCAAGTGCAAGGTCCTGCACCTGGGTCAGGGCAACCCCCAGTATCAATACAGGCTGAGTGATGAAGGGATCAAGATCAGCCTTGCCAGGAAGGACTTGGGGGTACTGGTGGATGAAAAGCTGGACGTTAGCTTGCAATATGTGCTCACAGCCCAGAAGGCAAACCGTATCCGGAGCTGCATCAAAAGAAGCGTGGCCAGCAGGTCGAGGCAGGTGATTCTGCCTCTCTACTCTGCTCTGGTGAAACCCCACCTGGAGTATTGTGTCCAGCTCTGGGGCCCTCAGCACAGGAAAGACATGGACCTGTTGGGGCAGGTCCAGAAGAGGACCACAAAAATGATCAGAGGGCTGGAGCACCTCTCCTATGAGGACAGGCTGAGAGAGTTGGGGTTGTTCAGCCTGGAGAAGAGAAGGCTCCGGGGAGACCTTATTGTGGCCTTTCAGTACTTCAAGGGGGCTTATAAGAAAGATGGGGCAAACTTTTTAGCAGGACCTGTTGCAATAGGACAAGGGGTAATGGCTTTAAACAAAAAGAGGATAGATTTAAGCTAGATAATAGGAATAAATTTTTTGCAATGAGGGTGGTGAAATGCTGGAACAGGTTTCCCAGAGAGGTTGTAGATGACCCTCTGTGGAAACGTTCAAGGTCAGGTTGGATCGGGCTCTGAGCAACCTGATCTAGTTGAAGATGTCCCTGCCCGTTGCAGGGGAGGTTGGGCTAGTCTATGATTCTGTAATTCTAAATAGATGAAAAAAGAAAAACCAAGGGTCCAGTCATGAACTATGGATCTTAATTTATTCCAGTTAAACAAGAGGTGGTAAAACATGTACTCGTTTACTCAGCAAATGTGACTGGCATTGAAAATACAAAGTTAGCTGATTAAGATCAAATCAATTCAAAAACAGTAATCAAAGCACCAAACAATCCTAAAACAAGGGGACCTTGACATCAATTTAATGTTCATCAGGGTAGGTAGATAAACTATTTTGAAGAAAATATTCTTCTGAGTTTGGAGAAAATTAATTTGAAAAAAAAAATGTCTATCATTGTGATTCATTGTGGCAGAAGGCAGAGCGTGAGCACTGGAGAAGAGGACAAGGAAAGAGATTTTCTTTATTGCTCGTAATGGCCTTTAGAAATCTACTGGGAACAATTTTGTTTTCTTAAACTAACTGCTCTAAACTGCCTGACTGCAATCCTGACCTATCATCATAGCAACAGATAATGTCATAACACAGATCCATCACAATTTATTATCTAAATATATTGCATATCTTTTTCTCTCTTTTCTCTCAGTGTCCTCCAGCAGTCTGAAGCTGCTTTTGATGACAGTTCTGGAAAATGAAAAAGTTGTGGAATGTGTGGGAACCAAGAGCCTGGGACACTACTAAACTGTCATAACTTGAAAACTGTGTCATCCGTGAAATAACACATGCCCCAGTTTATATTGTACTGTTTAGATTAGAACATAAACTGTAGCACATGGAAACTTTTCCATACGCACTCTGTGCCAGTGCCTAGGATTAAAGCTGGAGGCTCAAGTCTCTAAGTTTGGTCTAGGAACCTCAAAATCCCACTCAGACATCACCTATCTCTCCTCTGCATTTTATAGGAGAACTGATTTGTTTACACTGCAATTGTCCCATTGCCTGAAGCTTAATGTCTGTATAATCCAGAAACTGGATAGCCCACAGTACTTAAATGTTGCTTTTATTTTCATTATTTCTGTTTTGTTTGACTAAATAAATTGCAGGTTGAAGACTGCTGAGTTCTGAACAGGAAGTCAGAGTCTGTAAATACTATGATATGGATATTATGAAGTAACTGTTAATCACTGTACATTATTAGCAGGAAAGTCTAGTGGTAACGTGAACGTAAGTTAGAAGTCAAAAGATCTGTTTTGTATTCTTACCACTAGCCACTCTTTTATTTGTGACACTGGATAAACCACAAAGGCCCATTTTTTTCACAGGATCTGAGTTATAAAATGTAGATTAGAGCACTCCTCAACTTTTAAGAAACTCTATGAGGTCACGTGGATCAAAGGCGCAGAAAATTTCTGAGTAGTTTGGAAGGTGACACCTCAGGTGAGGACTGTGCATCATGCATTCTTAGATGCTTAGAAGGCAGCCTGATTTTAACTACTTGAAATTTTCATTGTCAGGCCTCAGGATGAAGTTTTCAACAGATAATTATGGAAGAAATCGCTCAGCTATTTCTCATTCTGAGACAGAGAATTAGAATCATATGGAGATCAGAAATTACCTTCAGGAAAGGATTTTGAGGCATTAAAATGTGCATCACTGGGAATCAGAATCATCCCACAGAAATGCTGGTATTGTTTGGGAAGAATAGTAAGAAGGGATTATTGTCCTTAGGTTTTCTGGTTGAGAAGTTTATGTTATCAGATTTCATCAAGAAAGAATATTTAATCACTGATCATGTCATTTCTTAACCTTCAATTTTGGAAACTAAATTATTTGTCTGATTTTCTTTTTTTTTCTTTTTTTTTTTTCCCCTTCCCCCCACCCCCGTAAGAAATGTTCTCCAGTCCTTTAATAATTTCCCCGGACTTCTCCAAACTTTTTATAATTTTTCATCATCTTTCTTTGAACACATAATGAGATACAATAATCTAACCCTGATGGCTTCAGTGCCAGTACAGATGTAATATAACCTGTTCACTCATACTTGGCATTTTCTTACTAAAACTGTCAAGGACTTTTGTATTCCACAATGACAACTCATGTTCAAGTAATTATCCATGCTGACCTCTAAATCACTCAATATTTCTCTCATTCCTTCGAATTCCCAATCCTGAAGAATGACTTACATTCCTTGTTCATAATTATGTTCCTTCCACTTGGCAATGTTGAAACACACATCATTTTCCCACAGAATGTTTACCAAGAAACTGAGTTTATTCTCCATACGTGAAAATCTTTTTGCTACTACTGATTCTCTTGATCTTTATGTCATTAGCAAATTTTATAATAATGTATTTACATTGCCTTTCCTCAAGTGTTTGATTTAAAAGGTTAAACAGTATGTATTCAAGAACTAAAATCTACAGACCAGCATTAGAAACATTACTGTATGACAATAATTTTTTAATTTTTTGAAAAAATATTTAGCTTGTTTTAACCTTTTAAATGTGTAATACTGCCTCCCAATTATCAAGATGTAGAAGTCTAACTGTATCTACACTGAAAATATGAAGCTTATCATCCAACCACCAGATGCACTCCAAAAATGTATAATAGTTTGAAAAAAATATTTTTAAAACTGTCAATCACATAGGTATATAAACTGTAGATTTCTCTTTGCTTCCCTTATAACTCTTTTATATTTCTTATCTTTTGCTGTCTTTATGACTATCAGCTCCTCCTCTTTTCTATCATAATTATTAGTTAATTAATTGATGCTTTCAGTTTGCTTCCATGTCTGTTTTAGCTAGCATAGCCTTCTTCCTCAGCAGAAATTTTGACATTTTTGGCACTTAAGGAATTCCCAATTATCAGTCACATTTAATTACTTTCTCCCAATAGACTTTTCTCATAATTGTTATCAACTTTATGAAGCTAGTCTATAAAATCTAAATGAACTGTAAATATGGTGGAGGTTGGGACTTTGCACTCTCAGACGTAATTGACTTATTGTTTCCTGTACTGTACCAGTTGTTAATTTTTGCTCTGAGATCAATGCTTCTTTACATGTGGAGGTACAAAGCCTGCAATTCCTCTATAGTAAATGTCTCATTTTTGTTTCAGATTATGTTTTATAATTTTATAAATCGTGAAAGTATTGAAGGGCTCCCTGCATGTGACTTTCAACATGTGTCAGTAAGAGCTGAAATCCCTGACAATGATGCATCTTTTTCCACCTATGCATGATATATTGGTCTTTAAAAGGTTGATCATCCTGTTGTCGAGTGTGATTTGGTAATCTGCAACTCCACATATAGTGCTTTATTTATTACCACAGTAATTCTTAATTACTAAAGTTTATTTGTTTCACAATGTTAGTAACTTAGAAACAGTTAAAGTTATTTTTAACATATTGTACCATCCCTCTCCTTTTCTCCCCACTGACTTCTTCCTAAATAGGTTATAATCATCAATGGAAAGACTCCAGTAATGTGAATCTTATAGTGCAATTCCATTTAGGAATTACTGAAATATTACAACCCAAATTCAGTAATTCTGAAGTAGGTCAAACTCCTCTCAGACATTTTCATTTGTTTACTACCTAGTCTTCTCACAGTAACGTGCAGGAAATTAAATAGTTCTCCTTTGTGTCCATCTGTGACTTGGTTATACAGAATCTTGACTTCATGTTTTAGTATTAATGTGTAGGTATATTTTTTCACCTTTTCACTTGCCTCTTATGTTTATCTCTCCTGGCTTTTTTAGCTGTATTATTCATGGAAGATTGATTCCAGGAAGCTCTAGCAAGGGCACATCCTTCTTTTGCTGTACAAGAAGGTTATAACTTCTTCTGACCCTTGACTGCTTTTGCTCATGACATAGGATGAATCTCTGGGAAATGCTTTAATGTTCTTCTCCTTCAACACCCCTTAGAGATCTCCAGAGTCTTTTACAATTAGTCATATACAGTGCTATCAGTTACAGCCATGATCATGCTCTTAGGACCACTTTGAACTACAAGACCTTTTCCTGACTACCTACGAAGCAAACTGGAGTAATTCCAGTCTTGTGATTGCACCTTCTGTCTTAGCTCCAAGGGCAAAGCACAACGTCCTTTTGTTGACTTGCTCATCACAGTACGCTCATTATGTTCTTTGTAGGACAAAATACCAATGTCGGGTGTTTTCTTTCCTCGCATCATTTAAGACCTTCCTGTGTCCTTTCAAAACATCTTCATTCCTGTTTGTAAACCCCACATTCCAACAGTGGTGAAGGTATATAAAGATCTACCTTCAAGGTAAAATGTAGTGCAATGTTTCAATTGTATGTTTTAATGAGGACACAAGTTTAACAATGAAAAAGTAACTATTAATTCATCAATGCCTATTCTGAGCAATAAATCAGATGTGTTCTGTGGTAAAAACAAAGAGTGATAGGAAATCCACACAGAAGTATATATGGATTATACTAAAGACTGACATATGTATACAAGAAAAAGCAGTAAATTGAAGGATCAAATTAAGAGAAACTTATTTCTGAAATTTTAAATTTTTTGTTCCCCAGTTTAACAATACTAGTGGTACTAAACTGTAGATTTTACATTGTTATTAAACATTACATGTAGTTATTAAAAATAAGTTGTTGTCATTGTTAGCATAGCTTTAATCATGATCACACTTAGTAATTTTCTTCTAGAAACTTTCTTCCTTTCTGGGTAGGGAGTCAAAACTATGAAAAGTACAAACTACCTTTAGATCATTAACACAAAAAAAAAGGAGAAATAAATTAAATATTTTCACACACGAACAATTCTCTGTAGACTTCAAAACTCTCTTTCACCATCTAGATCCTCTAAGGCCTAGCATTTCATATCCTTTTCTTTCATTTTATATGGCTAAAACAGTGCATTGCACTAGAGAGTACTGTGTGATTTATCATTGCTGGTTTAATCAGGGAACTGCTCTTTCAGATAAGCTGTTTGCCTGAAATGCTGTCCCTGCTGGACTATTTAGTTGTATTGGAAAAACAGTGGCAGATTCTGTGGCCCTGTTCAGGTTAAAAACCTGATAATTTACTCTTTCTTTTTCCTTGCAAGTCCTTTATTAATAAATTTCTGTGTCTGCTTCTCAGATTACTATCCTGCTTAGCATCTTGTCCTAGAAGGCAGCTTAATTAACTGCTGAGCTAAAGACCTGAATAGACACCTAAGACTCAAGTATTAAATGTCATTCTAACTGTATAAAATTTTACAGTCAATTCCAAAATGCTCTCTAAAAGTAGTTTTGCCATGTCCAGTCTTGCCTGAAGTAACATGCAGGTATTGAGACTTTAGGGTACAGGTTTTGAATCTTTGATTTTGTTGTGTAGATAACAAAGCATTTTGCATTTTTGGCTCTCCAAATCTTGTGTAGAGAATGGAACCGGGAGTGTGGCTGCATACTCGAGGCATTTTTATAAATATCATATTTTTCATGGTGTGACAACTGCACCGTATGCCCTGTGGTGATGATACCAGAGGAAGATCGGTTGAAGGACATTTGTGAGTAAGATACCTTCATCAGTCATGGACAATTAAACGCCTGTGTATCTTTGTGGATGCTCACAGTCCCTTTATGTGTGCTACTGCTGACGGCTTTGAAAACCTGAAGCCTCCTAAGTATTGATGGGGCCATAATCTTTTTCCATCTTGGTCTATGCTGTGTCCTTCTTAGACAATATCTGATTATGTGAAGACAACAGAATATGAAGTTTGTTGGTTTGCGTTGTTTTTCCTTATGTCCAAATTTGATCTGCTCATACATACTCACTAAAGTCTTATATTGAACTCATTTTCTTTTTCTTCAGATCAATACAAAGTGGGTTAAGCTGCCCATATAGTCATTTCTTTTGAATTCAAAAATCCATTACAGACACAATTTTCTACTTCTACTCCTGTGTTTCTAAAATTTCAGTTAAACAGCTAAGTAAGCTCTGGCCCTAAAATGCTTCTTTAGGTGGACAAGATTAGTGATTGGTGAGTCAAATGCTGTAAAAGAGAGCTTTGAAAATGCCTTTTACCCCTTGTGAGCTTCATCTTGGTTTTGAAGTCTGGCTCAGTAATGAGAAAGTTTACATGATCTTCCAGGTAATGAAACTTTTAAGCCAAATTGTTAACTACTGAAGTCTGGGAAACAACTTGCGAAGCCAAATAAATCCAGCTGACTTCCAAATGCACGCTCATATCCTTACTTTCACTGGGACTGACTTTGGTGTTAGAATTTAAATTAGTCCTAATTTTCTAGCTCAGGTTTCGAAAGAGTCCCTTCAAATTGGTACAAGTCCCCTATGTAGATCTTTTTCATAAGGTTTAATTCTTAATTAAATTGGTTTAGTTTGAAGCAGTAAATTAGGAAATTAAATTGCTTAAAGGAATGACAAACTCTGTTAAATATATTCTCATATGGAATTTCACTATGAAGTTTTGAAATCTAGTTTAAAATGTTTCAGCTCTTCCTGAATGAATAACAGCTAAACGAGGTGTAACTTTGTGGCACCTAGACCTAGTCACACATGTAACTGATTTATGATCGTGATGAAAAACACTTGAATTTACTGTTATTTTTGGTTTAGACATTCAAGGAAATACAGAAAATATGCATCAAGTCAGAAATACAAAACATGAGCCAGATCTTTCACATTGTGTTGCACAGAAAGCAAGCACTAATATCAGACAGTGTGGCTTTTCCCAAACCTCCAGTAGCTCGTCTGCCACACAAATTGAAAAAGTGTGTGTTGTGATATCATTTTGGACAGCAATGCTTTTGTCTGCAGAGCATTGCTGTCTGGAAATTTGTTTCAATAATGCAAATAGAAGGTATTTTAATAATAATAGATGTAAGGGGTTTTTTTTATTTTTTAATGAATTGTCTCTCTAAGAAATGTCTCCTGTGTCGTCTCCTGCATTAATGATCAGTGAAATAGTTCATCTGAGATGGTCTTTAATATGAATTACTCTTCTCAGCAAATGAAGCTGTTATTAAGGAATGGCAAAAGTACATAGGGGGATATAAAGCCAAGCAAACAAGGATTTGGCTTTTTGTCCCGATACAATCATAAAATCAGAGAATAGTTTGAGTTGGAAGGGACCTTTAAAGGTCATCTAGTCCAACCCCCCGGCAGTGAGCAGGGGCGGGAGTTGGTTGAAATTGGTCAAAAGTAAAATAAGTTTGATGGAGTCACAACTTTCTAAATGGGTCAAAAAACATGTTCTGAATTATGTGGGAGGATGCTAAACTGAAATTCTGCATGGAAATTGAAGTTGGAAGATAGTTTGTAGGACTAAGTTCAGATAGAAATTGCTCTATTATAAAAAAAAAAAAAGTCATTGATCTAAACAGAATTACACCAGATCTGAAACCAGTCACAGACCAGAAGTTATCAGAAGGATATTTTGTGAGAACATTAATTCTTATAAAATTTTAGTATAAAACACATGAGGAAACTTGTATTTTTCTTGATATAATGTTCTGTGAGGGCTTAAGGATCCTCACAGTAGAATAAACCTTAGGCACCAACATGAAAATAATTAGAAAACTCCTTTTCTTCTCTGGGCTTTGGGTTTTCTCACTAACACGGTGCTGAGGAATATTGTGTGACTTCAGAGAGCTGTGAATCTGGTACACCAATTGCAATATCTTTACAAGCATATTCATTGCATTAACCTCCATAACCACCCCTGGACAGGTTTTTTCCAAACTTTACCTCCTACACATTCCCTATCTGTTCCAACAGCACTAGAAATACAACGTTTGTCAAACTGATCTGTGAACGTAGTGGTAATGTAATCAGGGACTAATAATTTTGGATTGTTACAAGCAACACTGTTTACCAAAACAGAAATCTTCATTTTTGGAAAAAAGAGACAACAAAAATGGTTATTTAGTTTTTATGATACAAGTGGGTGATAAGTTCCCTCCTACCTTACATACAGTTGTGCTCCTTGTCAGAAAAGTACTTTCCACAAGCCCCCTCCCCTGGCTCTGTTAACATCTCACTCCCTTTCCTGCAGGCTGTGTGGGAGCTGCTGACCTGTTTTCTGCAGAGAAGCTCAATACCGCTGTTGAATTTGGTCCCCATGGACAAGACTGTTAAGTTTCCTATGCCTTAGAGTTGTGCTTGGACAAGAAAAAAAGAATTCAGAAATCTACTAAGAAGAAAGCTCTAATATAGTCATTATATTCTCCTCCCTTGTACCGTTAGTTCAAATGCTAAGGGGTATTGGATGACTCAGACTCCAGGGAAGTATGCATGAGTTTCACGCCTCCTCTTTAAAGCATCAAAGTAAAAAGTGATTTTGTTACCTCGTGCTCCCATCTCTCTCACTTTCTATTTCTCTTTCTCTCTCATTTTCTTCCCCCAGCTCCCTTTCTGCTTAATACAGCGTGACTAACTGGGAAGTATACGTGAACATTGGACATTAGGAGCCTGAATGTCCAGTGCATAGATCACTGTGTATCAAGAAGCATAATTCACTTCTGGATCTGAACAAAACCTTTGCACGACAGCTATACTACAGTAGACGTATTTTTAAATAGATTTGTCCTGTTAATAAAAGCATTAAAAGATACCCAAGCCATTTTTCAAGAAATATGTATGATTTTATAGACTTAAAGTAATACTGCAATATCAACTTCTGTGCTTTTATTGTGACTCAGTTCAGTTTTGCAATTCCTGCTAATGTTATGTAGTTATGTGTTGTTAATTTTTAGTGTGCTTCCAGCTGTAATCACTCTCACATAAAAAGTCAACTGCTACAAAGCTGGCATGCTTCTACTGTTAATATTTTGAATCCTAACACACTCCACATGGGCTACTCCCATGCTATTGTCAAATATTTGTTCACAACAGAGCTGTGTGATTAATTATTTTTCCAGGACATCCATAAAACTTGAAAAGGAATCCTTCTTGAACAAAGTAGTGTGAGTTTTTCATGACTATCACCAAAACAAACAACCCCTGCCCCAGATTCCATACTTGGCCAAAAAAATATTTTTTTTTCTAATTTGAGGCAAAAAACCATATATTTAAGCATATTTAACAAATGAAAATTAGTTGGTGGATTTACACAGCTCTCACAAAATACCAATAGCTTTTATGTTACAGAATAACACATATTCATAGCATTTCCTTATGATTATGGAAGAACATAGCTTCATGATCCTGTTCTCCTTCAGGAATTTCAAATCTAAGTATGAGAATGTTCTAAATCATCGTGTTTTGTATCCAAGATAGTTTAGGTTCTTTTCTCTTAAAATTATTTCATTTTGTGTAAACTACTTGGATGTACTCTAGATCACAGACCGTATATCACATGTCTAGGATAAGTACTCTAAATACTGTGCAGCAGATGAATTATCTCACACTTCTGTTTTATGCTTCAGTGAACTTGTGAATGCTCTGTATGGAGTTAAAAAACCCTTAAATGGACAAACTGAGAAGAACAGCTTAGAAATGTTACTCAAGGCAGAGTCCTGAGAGTTAAGAATTCAACTGTGACTGCTCTCACATCGATATTAGATTTATATTTGGTATTTTTGCAGTCTATTTTAGCACTTTATCATCAATTTCTCTTGGGAAGGTATTCAGATTGGGCATGAAAGTCTGCTGATTCTGGAGTGCATCTGAAATATAGGAGACAGGGTTTCCTCTCTGTGTTCCAAGTCAGCAGAACAAGTTGAATCTGAGTTTTTGCATCCAGTATAGACCCCATAACTCAGCTATACATACATTCTCTTTCTTTTTCCTCCTATGGTTACAAAGTTGTACAGCAGTGTCGTGGAGAGCAGCCAGCACACAGTCTCCATCCTTGCTCATGAATCCTACAAAACCCTTGAAACCAATATAGAATGGGGCATTCTTTCAAGATTGGAGACACAACCCTGAAAGTTTATACGCTGGTCCTCCACATTCTCACTGCAGAAATCCATGTGGACTTAATCTTATCTGTCCATGGAGATGAAGAGGAAGATACAGTTTACTTTATTTCTTTTTTTATAGGTCCTCATAAAAGTACCGTGTCAAATGTTTAAAAAACTTGGGATCCAATCCTGCTGTAACCTATATTGGTGCAGATTTAGAACTACTTTGCTGGAGTTTCAATGACAGAACTATGCCTATAAATTTCAGTAAGTGCCTGGAAAAGTGTGTTGCTTAAGAAAGAAAAGTATAGTCTAGTCAACTAATCCTCTGTTGTTGTCTCTTCTAAAAGAATTTTTGTTTGGCTATGTTATACTAATAATTTAAGTAATATACAGGAACATTCTTAGGCAGTTGAACGTGACTGTCTCTATTATTAAGCAGTTTGACTACTTCCTGAGATTATTTTGGAAGGTGTCAGTTGTCCACTTGGAGAATTTCCAGGCATATTTAGGAGCAGGAACTTCTTGTGGACTAGTCTCAATAGTTAGTATAGAGCCAGCCTGTTTAGAGGTGAAGATGTGGATGAACACACATACGGGCTGTTCTGGGTCACCTGGCCTCTACGTTGAAAAAGAACTCCAGAATGTGTTTAATTTAATAACTAAATTAACATGCTAAGGTCGTGTTCTACATTCAGAGGTCATTTAAAAATTTCCGTTTCTTCACTGTTAGAAAATTTAAAAAAACCCCAAACTAATGTTTGTGGTATTTCATGTATTTTCTAAAGAAAAATGATTGGAAGTTATATAACAATGTAGCATGCAAGGCTTTTTTGAGGCTGCAAAAAAAAGCAGATAATCCACCTTTTTGTAATACAATTAACACTACTGCCCATCCTGTGGTCAGTCGATGCTCTTAAATACACAGGTGTGAGAATCTAGTGCCTTCTGTAGGCCTCACATTGGTGTCTGAAGGACAGAAACAATCCTCTCACAGTGATCTTACGGATGGATCTCAGTAAATGTGGATTATAATATTTGAGGCATAATAATTCCTTCTGTTATGTCATTATATGAGATAAATTTAAGAAAAATATCTATAAATGTGTTTAATTTAGTCTAATTTACCTCTCTCTGTTGGGTATTCCTTCTAGTCTTCCACTGATACAGCAATAAGAGGAAATGAAGGGAAGGTCACTGGTGGAACTGTTAGAAGAAACACTTCTGTAATACTTCAGTCCTACGAAAACACACGAACAGCACATCATTCTATTATCCATTCAGCTGTTCCCTTTAACTCTCTAAAAGCAGAGAAAAAGCCTTAATTTGATGTTAATAGAACTGCTTTGTTTATGCCAGCCAGAAGAGGAAGTTGATGTATTTGTAGGTATAAAGTTGTTTTTTGATTTCTACAAGATGAATATAAAATACCTCTATGGACATTAAATACCTGATTTACAGGGATATAAAGGAAAGAGAATTTATGATCCATTATAGAAGTGAGTCTTTCCCTGTTGAGGTAAGGGATGCCCGTGCACTTCCAGGACATCAGCAAGCTTCAACATATGTCTGGTTACTCCATCTGTTCTCATAGGTATTCTGCACCTATGTGGAAATGTCATTTTGTGCATGCAAGGCTCTGCCATCTTGGCCTTCAGAAAGCAATCTTGTTTATGATGATATAAAGCTCTTTCTTTCTTATAGAAAGATTCTCACAGGATTAGGTTTCAACAGAGGCAGCTGAGACACGTTTTCTGTGCACCAGCCTCTTGTGTAGCTGCCGCAATATGGGAAACAATTCACACATTTTCTTGGGCGGCTCCTGCTTTTCCTGTGACCGTGGTACTGCCTGTACCCTCCATATGTTTTAGTTCTTCTGAATCTCTGTGTTCACTCATGATTGCTCGTGTTCAACCATTTGAAGGGAAGGTAGAAAAGGAAAGGTTAGCCAATCTGTTCCCATTAAAAACTATAGCAATGTGTCTAAAATGCTTTGAAAATTTCATCTATGATGTTGAAATAGACTACTGTAAGTAAACCTGGGTTTAGGAATCCCTTTGGCATCTCTAAAAAAAAAGAAAATATTGATGAAATGGCTCCTTCTAAAGCTGTAGAAAGAGGTGTGAGAAAATAACTGGAATGAGGTCAAGTCAATGACCTCTTGCTCTATTATTGCTATAATCATATTTTTGTAAACGCTGTGGTAATTTACACTGTAGTCCAAGGCAGTTGCCCATTGCTGCTGCGTGAGGAGGAGGAAAGAAAGTCAGTAAGGGGTTAAATTGTTTTGTCTAAGAAGAAAGAAAACTGCATGCTAAACCTTATATGCACACTTTTTGAATTGCTTTATGAGCCTTTATGACCTACCCTAAAGCAATGCATGATACAGTAGCTACTGGCTTACTTGAACTCTGAGTGATTGAAGTTAGACATGCCATTTATAGAGAAGGTAAGGCTTTTCTGTATGATCTTTTTAAATTCTGGTCTTACTATAGATAATTTTTAAAATTGGTGTCATAGTAAGATGACAGTGTCTTTTTGATACACAATATCAATGTGTTTAAAATATGTTTTTAGTCCTTCTCTGACTATCAAAGTCTAAGACAGCAGAAGATTCAAAAAAACAACAAATATTTGAAAAATGAGTATTCAGGATTCATTACAATGATCGAAAGTTCTGGCTGTGCAATTCCAGTTGACTTAATTGGGAACTTAATCCTAGGCTTAAACTTATTCATATTTCATTGCTGTTGTTTTTACCTTTAAAGGGGACAACCCCCTCAAAGAAAAGCACTCCTCCTCAAAAAAACCCCAAACCAAAACAACCTCTATATACAGTTACAGCACAAAATATTAGAATGATAACTTTCCCTAGTGCAGTATTGCCTTTGTTTTTATGAGTTTTAACAAGGCATAAAATGCTTTTAAGCACTTACTAAAAAAAATTAGAAAACTGTAAGATTGTAAAGGAACATGAAAGAATGGTACACGTTTTTGGTTTTGGTTTTTTGGTTTTGGGTTGGGGTTTTTTTCAGTTTTTCTTTTAAGTCCTTTATCACCCACCAGTTTTCAAAGCTGTACTGGAATGCCAAATATGAACTGAACAGTTTCCTTCATAGGCTGTGCTTTATTTCCACTTGTCTTTTCATATAGTACTTAATTTTCCCCAGAAAGCCAAAAAATTCCAGATGACAGACAGAAGACATGGACATTAATATAGATCATTCCTAAGACAACTGATCGGAGTATTTTTTTAGCCAGTCTTAATGAAAGCCACAGCAGTTACAAATAGAGATCTATGTTTATATGATAATTTATGTTTCTAATAATGCCACTTATATGAATAACATGTTTCTTATAAACTGGATAATAAACTATATGCTAAGGCCATAACAAGCCAATGGCACATTAGTTCCTGCATTTTTAATCAAATGTGGCTCTAGGGGCTAGGCACTACAATCCTGGTTTTACATCCCTTCATTGTTGGGCAGGGGGTGGGGGAAGAAAGTTACCCGAAATCATAAAGGGAAAGTGTAAAGCAATATAGCTTAGCCTGAAAGCTCACTGAATCTTTCATTTCTATGTCTTTGCATCACAGGAAGGAGAATATAAAGAAACTGTCATTTGGAAATGAATGACCTTTGCATTGAAGTAATAAAAGCAAAGCCCCTCGGAATCCTTCCAGATGAAAGATGCTATATAAAGGTATGATTGTTAGTAGTGGTTTTCAGTTGCAGTGACACTGCTTAGTTACGAGTTACAGAAAAACTGTGGAGAGAATTAGAATATTTGTGAACTAGCTTTGCAAATGCATTCTAGGACTATTATTGTTTTGCAGATCCAAACATGTTTAGGCCAAATTAATTTGCTTATTATTGTTTGGCAGAGATCATTGAAAATAGTCTCATTGAACAGAAGAAAACATTCTTCAGAAAGGAGTAAATTCTGATGAAATTTTATTTAAAAAAAGAAGGAGAAAAAAACCCACTGATACTGAAATATTGCATTAGATGTTTCTGTATTAAGACTTTCAGGTTTTAATTTCTCAACCAATGAGGCAAGTAAGGTCTTGAAAATAGTTCAGTTCATATAACTGAACAGAAGGTGACAGCTAAGCTTGTTGCAAGTGTATAATCTGCAGTGATATGTCTCATTAGGGCAAAGGGTAATATGGATATATGTAAATAAGCCTCTTTTAAAAATAAAGTTAAAACCCAAGTTTGTTGCAATGTCTGAAGATAGCATTTTTGTAGCTGAAGGACTAGACTAAGGCTAGAAAAATGTGACTTTAGTGCATATTGCTTGCAGAATGTCACTTCATTATAGTTCATAGGAACTCACAATCTGTGCAGTAGAGATGGTACCTCTGGAGCAGTCAAAAATTACTGTTGTTTTTCACTTCCGAAAGAGGAAATATTATTTTTAACTTTTTTAAAAAAAAGTTTCTTATTGAAAAACAGATTTTAAAATTTTCTTTTATCAGTTGCTGACTAGGTAAGAATTCTTCGAAATTTCCAGACCATTGTAGGCAGTCTTTCATCCTGTATCTAAATAGCTTTCTTAGCATATGAATTCTTTAAAAAAAGGATTGTCTCTTGGAACCTCAAGATTTTACATCAGAGCAAACAACGTGGTAATAACCTCAGTTTTTACCCAGTTAAATTATTCACTCCTTCCTGGCAAGTAACCATTTGTACAGTTCTGTAAGTTGGTATCTACTGAGCTCCCATGCCCCACGGAGACATAAATCAGTTCACTTTTATTTCTTTCCATCTAGATTCCTGCTGGTCTTTCCCAGCAGTTCTCTTCTGCTTCGTTACCCAAGCAATACTATCAAATCTGTGTAGAGACAATAAAGTCAATTGATCTGAAAATGATTCTTGGTTTGCTTAATGCTGCAGGTAAGACCAGGTTTGTTTTATTATAGGATTGTCAAACTGCCATATCAGAAGGTTAGGAGAGCACATAAAGGCAAAATATGTTGTAAAACTCTACATTTAAATATTACCTGTTTTACTTCCATCAGCTCCTCATTCTTCTTCATCCAAAATATTGCAAACTGGTTCATCCATTACTTTTTCAGAAATTTTTGCGAGGTTAAACAGCATCTTTGTAACTGGGCCAATTGTGAGCAAGCAAAAAGTATTAATTACATCAATTAGAAAAGATGATTTATGGGAAATGGAAGTTGAGAAATTAAGAGACTTTTTCTGTTTCAGCAGAATACCTTCCACCATCAAATAGGTTACAATTTGCAAGGCTGAAGCAAGACCAAACACGTGGTTTTGGATTGAATTCATGCACCAGTAATCGTCATCCTACGTTACTGAAAACTTCTTTACTGGAGATAACCATAGCTTTTCCATTATTTTTCTTCTCTTTTGTGGGTGACACTTCATTACTGGAAGCCTGTTCCCTTTTTTCCCTTTGCCTCATAATTCAGATTCTTGGCACACCATGTTGAATTTTATGGTTAAGGGTAGAGCAAATCACTCACAGCTGTCTGTTGGTTAGGTGTGCTCTATGCTTAAAAAATATTCATCTTGGTGTTGCTTCAACCCAAAATCAAGTGTTCCCAAGGCTCCAGCTTAAACATGCCAATTTTCATACCCAATTTTCTTCTTCCTTTACTATTTCGAATGTGTGGCTGACACTTTGCAGACAGTGTTGTCCAAACACTCATGCCTGGAGCCAAAATGGGTCTGAATTAGTAGTCAACAGATATTGCCCCAATGGGATCATTAGTTTAATTTTCCATTATTGTACTCTTTCTTCAGCAATATAGACCTTAATTTCCAATCAAGGTAATATCCATAGCAAAGGATTTGAATTAATCGTATTTAACATTTGGACTGGTGGGGTTGCAATGGTTAGTTGTAAATGCCTGGAGCTTACATTTTGAAATTTATGAGCTTCACTGGCAGCACATATCCATACAGATGATTTTTTTTTCATGTGTTGGCAAATTGGAAGCTCAATTTCTAAGCAGAGATATGATAATACAACATCCACCCATCACCTGTAAATCAACATTTAGGCACCTGTCTGGGTGCTGAAAAGTCCATTTGGACTTACAGATCCAGGATTTATCTATTTTATTGTTAGGCCTTATTAAAGATATTCCAGCTTGTCTTTCCTCCGGTGTTCACTAGAGCTGTCCGTTCCCCATTCCTCTCTCCTAGAACCAACACCAGGAAGCAGTAAAGCTTTGTATCATTTGGCAAGAAACCCTAGTGTGCAGGATGCCAGCCGAGCATAGCCAGCCTACACTGCCGCTAAAGCCATTAAGAAATAAAGCCTGGTTAAAGGCTGGCTATGCCAGATTCTCCAGGAATCTGAACTCGTAGCAATCTAAATGGCGATTTACAGCTAATATCTGCCACCGTGACACAGTTCAGGAAGTGCAGAGGGAATACACAAGGCCAGAAAATGGCCTTCTCAGTCAATGAAATAAGGTTCCATGTTCACTGCTTCTTGATGGCTCCTGGTCAAACTTGCTCAGATTACAGGTTAAAGGATAGGCTGAGTGGTTTTGTGGGTTTTAATTTAAACTGTCAGCCCTACCAACATGATCCGGGATGTAAAAGTCAACTTGTGGTCTCTCTGGTTATCACGTCATCCTGAGTTATGAAGATTCTTGGGCTGAAATTTAGTTGCACCAGAAAACAAATCTGGCTTGTACATTCTTTTTAGGGTATCTCTGAAAAGTTTAAATTCTAGGGGGCTTCTAAACAACTAAGAATGGTGAAATATCTTCTCTTTAGAACACTCTGACTCTTTTAACCTAAATTAATGAGTTTCCTTATAGGCATCTTACAAGGATCTAAATGAGTGCAGTATACATTGTCTGAAGAACTGATTCTCAAGTATTTTGATCTGTAAAGTAACTCATACAGAAACTTAGTGAATTATAGTAAATGTGTTTATAAGCTCTTCTACTCATAAAAAAACATTCCTGCTAGAACAAATATTTATTGACAACATGAATTTTTGTGTACAACATATAAAAAACACAGACTTCAACACCAGAGGAAAACAGTGCCTTTGTATATAAAGTGAGATGAAAGATGTATATAACTGTAGGATCATGCCTATTAATTTTCTCAAGGGTACATTTTGTCATGGCTTTTCAGTAGTTGCATTTCAAGCAGATAAACCACTTTAAAAAACTGGTAAGATGGGACAGTTATTCCACTCTTCCTTCTATGTATATCTAGTTTGTATCAATGACAACTCATGCTTCAGTGAATTTATTAGACATTGAACTCTTCTGCTGTTAGGTGCCATGATTTAGAAAGCCAGCCTTTTATTTGGCAAAGTACATTTCAAATATGCTATGGTTTTCAAGATCGTTATTGAAGACGTTGACATCCTGCTTTTCTTTTTCAGCAGATTGCTGACCTCTTAATGCCTGACAAGCTCTTTTGCTTTCACGGATATGAGCATCTTGCTTTAGACCATAAAGTGCAGAATATTCTAAACAGATGGACATAGCAGTACAATGGTCTATTGAAATTCAAAATTATTTTAAATTCCTTGAGATTCAGTTTTGTTCATGTGCATTGGAAAATATTTCCTAATTTAATCTGAATTTCTGTTTATTCACAACACAGTAAAAAGAAACAGAATCTGTCTGTCGTTATTCTAGAAAATTTATAGGTAATTTAACTTCCTTATAGCAATTTATGAAAGGGAAGAAAATAAGAAAGTTGTAGACAAATTAACAGTCAGTATTGAAGAAAACTAGTCAGCAAAAAAAGGACATGTACTGAAACCTAATTTTAAGGCAAAGCATTCACAGAAAAATTTTTGGATTGATAAGAGATTTAAGGATTTAGAGAGCAGTGGTTAATAAAATATATATATTCCCAAGTTATTGCACAGAGTCCATTTATTTTGTATTAAAAAAAAGTCACTATATCTTTCATAACAAAAATTGTTCATAAAAAATAGAACAGACATTATGGTGTATATATATGGAAATTGATGCCAATTCAAAGTGGAAATTCAGTCTCAACACATCATATCTCCGCTTAGTGCTTTGACCAAGAAGTCAAAGGTATCTACTAAGTATTTTAGACTCTGGATCTCATGATGTTTTTCCTTGCAAGTGCAAGACAGGGCAATGTAGAGAAACAAACAAATATTTTATAAAAAAAAAATAAAAAAGAACAGCTTTGAAGCATTTTGTTTCATCCCCACGTGGATCAGGACCACTCAGAAAATTTTCGTTTTCAGGCTGCACTGTTACTGAAAGCAGCTCTCTGCAGAGTGTGATAATAAATGGTGCTATTAGCAATACTCCTGGCCTAGCTATATGTGGCAGCCCAGCCATTTAGCTGCAGTCTTTTGAGCTCAGATAGGTTTAAAGAAGTTGAAAGCTATGCTTAAAGAACTCAGATGCCAAAATACATTATTTTATTGCACTGTATTTCATATATTGACTCAAGGATAACATTAATTTATTGGTTAACGAACAGCTTCACTCTACACTTTCTATCTTGGTTAAACAAATTGTTGAGTCACAGAAAGAGACAAGAAGAAGGTATATCAGGGAACTTCTTTAATCATCGTAGGTGAAATTAGCTCCTCAGATTAACAAGACAAGACAAAATGATATTCTCTCTTTTTTTATTTCTTGTTAAAATGTTGGTAGGCTTGTCAGTGTTTCTGACTGCCCACAATTGAATCTGAGGTTTGGTATTACAAATTCAGTGAAACTTTGGAAAGAAGTGTTGAGGTTATTTCAGAATTCAGCTGCAATTAACATGGGGGTTAATGTTTACATTCTCATAAATCCTAACAACAATTTATATATCATGGAATTTTCAGAGTTGGAGGGGACCTCTAGAGATCATCTAGTCCAACTCCCCTGCTGACTCAGGAACGCCTACAGCACATTACTCAGGACTGCATCCAGGTGGGTCTTGAAAATCTCCAGAGAAGGGGACTCCACAACCTCCCTGGGCAGCCTGTTCCAGTGCTCTGTCACCCTCACCCTAAAGAAGTTTTTTCTTAGGTTTGAATGGAACTTCCTGTGTTCCAGCTTGTGCCCGTTGCCCCTCGTCCTGTCACTGGGAACCACTGAAAAGAGTCTGCCTCCATCCTCCTTCAACCCACCCTTTAGATACTTATGAGCAAGAATAAGGTCTTCCCTCAACCTCCTCTTCTCCAGGCTAAAGAGTGCCAGCTCTCTCAGCCTTTCCTCATAAGGGAGGTGCTCCAATCTCCCAATCATCTTTGTTGCCCTACGCTGGACTCTCTCCAGCAGTTCCCTGTCCCGCTTGAACGGGGGAGCCCAGAACTGGACACAGTATTCCAGTTGTGGCCTCACCAGTGCCGAGTAGAGGCACTGAGCCTCTATGAGCTCCCTTGACCTACAGGCCACACTGTTCCCTATGCAGCCCAGGATTCCATTGGCCTTCCTGGTGACAAGGGCACGTTCCTGGCTCATGGATAATCTACCAGGACCCCCAGATCCTTCTCCTCAGAACTGCTTTCCAGCAGGTCCACCCCTAGCCTATATTGGTGCCTAGCATTCTTCCTCCCCAGGTGCAGGACCCGACACTTGCTCTTGTTGAACCTCATTAGGTTCTTCTCTGCCCAGCACTCCAGCCTGTCCAGGTCACGCTGGATGGCAGCGTGGCCCTCTGGAGTGTCAGCCACCCCTCCCAGTTTGGTATCATTGGCGAACTTGCTGAGGATGCACTCTATCCCCTCATCCAGGTCATTGATGAATATATTGAACAAGATTGGACCGAGTATTGACCCCTGGAGGACACCGCTGGTTACAGGCCTCCAACTTGATGTTGCTCCATTAATCACAACCATCTGAGTTCTGTCACACAGCCAGCTCTCAGTCCACCTCACTGTCTCTTCATCTAGCTCACACTTCCTCAGCTTCCTGATGAGGATGTTATGGCAGACAGTGTCAAAAGCCTTGCTGAAGCCAAGGTAGATGACATCTACTGCTCTCCTCTCATCCAGCCAACCAGTTATAACATCATAGAAGGCTATCAGATTGGTCAAGCATGATTTACCCTTGGTAAATCCATGTTGACCACTTCCAATAACTTCCTGTTCTTCAACGTGTTTGGAGATGACATCCAGAACAAGTTGCTCCATTACCTTCCCAGGGACAGAGATGAGACTAACCGGCCCGTAGTTCCCTGGGCCCTCCTTCTTGCCCTTCTTGAAGACTGGAGCGATGTCGGCCTTCTTCCAGTCCTCAGGCACCTCTCCTGTTCCCCATGACCTTCCAAAGATGATGGAGAGTGGTCTAGCAATAACATCTGCCAGCTGTCTCAGCACTTGCAGGTGCATCCCATCAGGGCCCATGGATTTATGGATATCCAGCTTGGCCAAGTGGTCTCTAATCATTGTTTTATATTAAACAAATGATTTCTACATTTTCAGTGCAGTCACCAAGAAAGAAAAGAGATATTCATTGCTGCCCTCATCAAAAATTATTTTGAGACTATTGGAAAAAAGACCTACTTCTTTAAAGCGTATGCTGGCCCAGCCCTCAGCTGATTCACAGCATTTTACTGCTGCCATAAATATGGTGGTGCTAAACATACAAAAGTTCAAAGAACAGCTGCATTTTTGTGATCCGATCCAGCAGTGTGATAAAGGCAGTCAACAATCAAAGCAAATGAAGGATGGTTAGTGTATTGTGCAGGACTTGCTCACATTCTTGAAGCATCAGTCTCCAAATAAATTACTGTGATAAACCTTCTGTAATAGTGAGCCTCCAGAACAGTTACATCTCTGTAAATAGCAGAGCGAATGGCAGAGCATAAAGCTAACAAATGTTCTAAGTTAAAGCTTCAGGATCAATAACGTTTTTAAGATGTTATCAAACAAAGCATTCAGTGTTGAAAATAACAGCCTCAGCTTTATACAGATAAAAAAAAACCAAACCAGCCTCAGTGTCTTTATGCAGAAATGCAATTGTACAGCCAAAGTTCCCATTGTTCCTTAATGTTTATATTGCACTGTAAAGAGAAGATGCTCAGTAGAAACTGAAATTAATTGCAGATGAACTCAGAAGGAATAAAAGATATACATAGGTCCAATAATTACCCTTTTCTGCGTTGTGGTGTGAAGCAGCCTTCGAAGTGTGGAATACAGTTTTCTTACTTAGTGCTCTTAAGGGAAGAGGGAGACACCTCCATGACAAGGTTGCATGGCTCAATGGCAAGCTGAAGTGTAGGTGACACGTGCCCTCATTGTCTACCAGCTGCAAAGATCTGATACTGTCAGATTAGTGAAGCATCGCTGCTTCAATCCTCAGAAGGAAAAACCTTCCCAGCTGTTGGAATGAGCTGATGGAATAAGATTAATTAGAAGCAGAGAACAATGTCAGCTTCCTGAGACAAAGACAGCTGAGCTGTTCTTCTCAAGATTAGATTATTTCCTTGTCTATATGAATTAGAACTCTATGTGGAAACGCATAAGAGATTAACTTTGTATGTGGTACAGAGACAAAACTATCAACTATGCGTGTAGTCATTTGGAATTTGGTTCTGGATTTGGACACCTAATTGTAGACGTCTAATGTTTCTCATGGATGTCTCCATATATGGCCAAGATGTCTAAGCTCCCTTTGTAGTCAGTGCAGACTCGTTAATATACTTAGAGTCTAAAGAACAATAAGGCTGTGCAAATCCAAAGTGTCTACCATTACATTCAATTTTTCTCCCCTATTTAGCACCCAAAATTTATCTTGTTCATTACAAAGATAGAAGTCACTATAGCATTAGACAGTGTTATTATGTTTGGTTTAAATCATTTCATTCTCTTTTTCCGTGTTTTGGGTTTTTTTTTAAAAGAATGGTGATGAAAATTTAAAAAAGGAAAAGAAAAAGTCTTTTACTGTATGCTTTTTTGAAGTTTTAGCCATAGTCAGGAAAATCATGACAATATCTGGAAAAATCCGTGCAATGATTTGCTAATATATGATTGAAACAATAAAAAAATCCATCTTTTCTTTATCTTCTTTCATTTCTTTCCTCCCCTTCCATATTCCTTCCTTCCTTTCTTCTTTCCATCCGTAATTCATTCTTTCAGTTCTTCTTTTGCCAAAAATAAAGACATGTTTATCCAGACCTTAGTTTTTAGTAGTCTGGTAATCTTTCTGCAAAATTCTAGCATCTGAATCTATGTTGAAAAGGTCTTTATTTGAGTAAAACATTAGGACATAGCCATTTAAAAATAGTCCAATTAACTAATTCATTAACTAACTGATAGAGATACTGATGATCTTCCTTGTCCAGGAGTTATTACATGGGAAACAGGGCTAAACGCAACGAGAAACATGTTCTGAGAAACAGAATGGTTTAGTACTAAAATTTAAAAACTGCATAAATTCACATTTGGTTTTCTAAGCTAGAGAGCAGGAAGCCAATAAATATTAGCAGCTAAAATTAGAAGTCAGTCTGATCCTTGGGTGCATCACTAGAAATAGATGTGAAAACAAAATTTTGACTTTCACCCTGGCCAGGCCATTGATTCGCTCTTGGCTATGATTTGTTTTCCTCATCTATGAAATGGAGATAGTGAAACCCTCTCTTCCATGGAATCCAATTTAAATTCCAATGAGAAAGCTTTTGATGTGCTTAATATTGGTGTTTCTAAAATAAAGAAATATTGTAATATTTTATTTTTTTCTCATGTTTCTCAACTCTGATGACAATGCCATATAAACTTAAAACTAACAAATGGAAAAAGGAAAATTCATTAACTTCATTCCTCTCCCTTTTTATCTAGATTATATCGCTAACTTTTGATCCGAGAGTAGGCCCTTACTGTTTCTTATTATAAAGGAATACAACTTTCTCTTGACAGAGAAGAATGAGACTCAGAAAATTGCAGTCTCTCAAAAGTCTGTGTTAATTTTCTTAATTAAATTCTGTCTCACTTTAAAAGGTTACATGTCTCTTTATTTACAGAGCAGCTTACTCATTCAGCTCTTTTTTTTTTTCCCCTTGAGCTTGTCAGAAGCTGTTAATGTTGATACAGTTTGACATTTTGCCCAGACTGCATCAAACCACAAACCTGAGAATAGAATGTGGCCATTAACAATTTAATAACCTGTTGCAATACTTAATTTTTTTCCACATCAGCAGTGTCACACTTGATAATGGTGTGATTTTTACCTTTACTGAATGAGACGAGACTATTTACTTTACATGCTGTGGTTTCTAAAGTGTGTCAGAACCATAACTAGTCAGAGGATTCATTTTTAAGTGCTGGCTAGTTGAAAATGTCAGAATCTATAAGTATACTTGAGCTGAGATTTGACTAAAAGGCAAAAGTTTTGTCTGAGGAGTAGACATGAAAGTCTTGACTCAGTATAGTAGATAAGCACATGCTTAATCTGAAGAATATGAAGCCATTGACATCAGTGGAAATGCTTTCACACCGAAGCTAGGCACATGATAGAATACTTTCATGGCTGAATCTTAAGCTTCTATTTGTGTCGTAGTCTTGATAAAAGCCAATAAGGCCTATAAAACTGTTTCATTGATTTCGGCAAGCTTTGACTCTTACACTGTAATTGGAAATATGAGACCTTTATATGGAACATGGTTTTTAGAACAGTTTCCATGATCAGTGTGCAGCAGTAGATTTTTTGCTAAAATGAGAAATCTCTCATGGCTAAGATAAAGTACATATTGTATCTAATGGTGGATACGCCAAAAAGATGGAAAATGACATGAATATTTTCAAAAAATCTAGCATTCCAAGAGTGCTAAGATGGAGCAGAAATATCTGGAGAGTCTGTCCAATATTCTATCAGTGTTTAATATAGTCATGCTGTAGCGGGCAATTGTGTAGCTTTGTCCCGTCTCCTGGCTAAAAGTGTGTTTTTTTCCTGATGATACTTACGGGAAACTTTTATAGGCCATTAGTAATCCACCACAGTTTATTGCACCCAAACCTAATCCAGTGCTCACAATTCATTTTACAAAAACCGAAACTGCTGTAGTCTGAAGGAGCTCATATCTCTGTTGTTTCAAATACATTTCCATAGACTAACATCTGATCTTGGTTATACCTCTATAAATTTACAATAACATAATTGGTTTTCATGGAATTCTTGCCAGTTTATATTTGTCTGAGTGCACGCTCTGGCCACACTAGAAGCAAATCTTAAAACAGGTAACTCTTCTTATCTTGTAGTATGGGAAAAGCTCTAAATACAGTTTTTTTTGGTACACCAATCCTTACTGACCACTGGCTCTTAGCGTGATACTGACTTCTTCATGAAAGTTCTGTCATGGTATCCCTAGCTTCTGTAACTACACTTTTGCTCATTTACAGCTGTAGCATTATTATTTATGCTGGTTGATAATGTACTTCCTTGTGTCTTTTTTCCATCAGTATAAACAAATATAAGAAAATATTTCCTGGGTTCTGCTGAGTGAGTATCCTCCTTGTACAAAGAAGTCTTACTTCTTTGGGAAATCTAGAGTGTTAGTATTTCTCTGGAGAAAACAGTTTTCTTTCTTATAGTGTGGCTTTTTATGTAGCTTTATAATTTAGACTTTCTAGAAGAAACTAGAAAGATACCCAAGTTTACCTGAGACATAATATTGTAATGGAGTGTGTATTAGAATACTTGTTTTACCTTTCAAATTGGAACAAGTTGTTACTTAGGTTTTTTCATTATAGTATTTAGATTGGATCTGTCTATTCTTCATTTTTCTGAGCTTATTTTTGGTAGAGCTACGCAAAATCCTCTTTCGAGAATCTCTGCAATGACCACTGTAGGGTCAGTGCCTCAGATGTGAGTGAGATGCAGCAGGGCGTGTTTGTTTCAAAATTTCCTTGGGTTTTAGAGACTTGCACTTTTGTGGGCTGGCATCATTGCAGGAATTCCTCTACTTTCTGCCTACAGTCAAGGTGCGAATATCTGACATCAGTCTTACCACAGGTAGTTAGCATAGTAGTTAGGAGATGGTGGGATAAACTCCTCCAAGAGATAAAATAACCCTGGACTATCTTTTTTTAAAGAACTAAAGAATAAAATCATAATTTCTTTCAGTAACTTCATCACAAATGCATATATTGACATACAAAATAGGCATCTCCACTTGTGCAAAAACATATACTGGATCAAAATGCACAGACTTTTTGTTAGGACACAATTCCACAACCTCTGAAATGAGATGCTGAGGTGAGAGTTTCTGTGTGTGCGTCTCTGTGTATATACAAAACAGTCAGTCCTTGATAAAAGCCTAAATTCAGTACCTGTCCCCATATGATTAAAAGTAGGTAGCAGATTAAATAGTAAAAGGTTAGAATTAGGTTAGAATTAATTCTTCCATTCACTTCAAGCCCCATTTTCTCATCTTATGAAAAACTTATCAAACTTTCCCCAAAAATGCCTTGAAATATATAGGATAGCTCAAATCAGCTGAGGAATCTATGAAGCTTCAATTTAAAGATCTTTTTTTTGTTGCTGTTTTTTTGGTTGGTTGGTTTGCTGCATTTTGCTTTTAGATCCAATGTGATTTGCCTTTAATTCCTGTTGAAAAAACCTAATTCAGCATGCAGGTGCTGTAAATGTTTGGAAGATGTGCCTGGAAAGGCATTCAGGAATATACAGTGCAGTTCTGGTTTTCTAGTACCAATTACATTTGTTGTTCACTATGAACCCCTTCAGTAACTCTTCACAAATTTGAACCTTATTTTACAACTCCACTTTGTTTAAGAGACATCCGATCGCATTTGAGGGTGCTGCACAGCTGATGGCTTCTGCAGGACCAATAAAATATGATGCGTGCTTTAGAGGTATTTCTCTGACAGTGCATTCCATCAAGACTTAGCAAATTTGTCCCTCGTTTTATGACTCGGTTTTGTGTAACAGCCAGGAGCCTTACCCTGAAATGGGCTGAGCACTCTCAAGATTTGTACAACTCTGCCTTTACAGTACCTTGATAAGATTATAGAGATGCTGTTGCCTGATGTCAAGAGGAATTGCTGAGAAACAGCCGCACCTCAAGAACATTAGAAGAAATAGACAATATGATGTATTTCCTCTTGTATAAACAGTGACATCTAGAGTTGCCATTAGTATTCCCTAATATGCAACTAAGTTAAAGGTTATCATCTGCTGCAGATTTAATGGATTGCATTAGAATTACAGCAAATGACCCTTGCAGCTCCTTTAAACTTGATCGATCACAATGTAATTGTCAAGGCGGGCTAGCAATTAATTTTCATTAGTCAGGGAAGTCATTAATGCTCGCTGTTAGGGAAAATGACTATTAGATTGAAATGGAAGGGATTCAATCATTTTTTACAATTAAAAAGTTGGCCTAATTTTCTGGTTACATATGTGCAGAAGAATATCATTGCAGCTCCATTATCACGTGCTATTCCTGCTGTGATGCACTGGTTCCAACAAAGAGTGAATATGCCCCTTTTCATACCGAAAGGGAAAGCATTTATTACAAAACTTCTATTGGGAATATTATTTTTAAAGAACACTCCATCAATATTTTTCTTTTCTATTGCCTTTAAAGATATGCTGGAATTTAATGCTATGGTGAAAAGCGTGCTTCCTCAAGTCAAAGTGCTATTTGTTTTTCCTTTGACATACAAGTCTTTTTTACTGAATAAGACAGAGGAGTTGAAAGATCCCAGGATCATTCAGCTGCCTTGGTTAAGTACTAAATTGCCTGGCAATGACAGTTAGCTGTGACATAGCTGCTTGACATCACAGGTGATAGAACAATGCTCTTGATTCATGCAGCACATTTCATCTGGGAAATTAAAAATATTTTTTCAAACTCTGTCTTTTAAAAGGTCCTAGTCAAATACAGAAGTCAAATTGAATCAGAAAACCAAACACCTTAAACTCTAAGATGGAATTGTCATAAATACTTAGTCTTATCTAATTTCTTTTCCCATTTAATTAATTTGTATTGTTTTGCCATATCCTTGGTGTTAGGATGCACGTTGTTGAGACACTTTTTGTTATCCTAAAAGCATGTTCTGTTTCAATGCATCGTCTTTAAAATCTCTGTAAATGTGCTTTTAATGAATTTGAGTAGAAGAAAACCAAAACTATCTAGGCCTGATGCAGTCCCTCTGAGACTAAATTTCACCTGCATTTTAGGTACCTAATGAACAGCTCTTTTTTTAGTACGTACCGCCATTTGTTATAAAGTAAATGCTGGAGAGTAGTAGTATTTGACTGTTTTCATAAAATTGTCTATCTCAGTTTAGGTCAATAAATTAGGTGAACATGATGTAGCTCTAAAGGCTTTCAAAAACACTTTATGTTTTTCCTTGACTAAAGGAATTTAGGCATTGCAGTGAGTAACTCACTTAAAATTTATGTGCTTACAACATGCAAAATGTGAGTAAATTGGCTCTTATCATGATGACTAAGACATATTGAAGAAGATATATTAATATTACTTATTGTACTAAGAAGGGTTTAGAAAGTTTAAAGCCAAACATGAAAGTATAATATTCTCAAACATACCTAAGGGAATATACATAGGAATAAGGTTAAGTTTTTAGACTTCAAAACTTCAGTAAGCTTTTGGAAGGCTACTGAGTAACTAAAATTCCATTGATTTCAGGCCTGGACAAGTTGACTTGGATAGTCTTTCCTAGATTTTTTTGTTTGGTTGGGTTTTTTTTGTAGGAGATGTTAATGGGAATTAGGTACTTAGCTTCTTTTGTAAATGCCTCTAAGAACCTTATTTTCATCTTTAGCAATGTAGAAAAGGTTTCAGTTCACTTAGTTTGGCATATACATTGGCTTCTACGCAGTCTATGAAGGCAAAGAGATACCCAGGAGGTGGAATTCATCTGATCTATTTTGATGTCGATACCATGAGGAGGTAAGTGGTATTTGAACATCATCTTTTCATTTCTCAACTGATTTTAAGGGAAACTGGGATGACTAGCTCAAACCTAAATGTCTGTATCATGAGTGTTTAAACATATATGAAGAGCCCCTCTACTGGTGCTTATAAATCCGACCTTTCCTGACTCAGGAGCCTGAAATACAATTTCAAAAGCTACCAAACACTTAGATGCCTAAAAGTCCTTGAAGTGATTTACTTGATTCAAGCTTCGAAGTCACTTTTGAAAATGTTACCCTTTGTTATAAAATATTTGCTTTCTCACTTGGAAGATTTCCAATAGCATTTTCATCACATAGGATATATTGTTCTGCAGTTTGATGAATTACCTTTTTTATAAAACAAAAATATGTTCAAGATGTGTGTGAGACAGTCTAATCCTATTTTCAGGTATGTGGCAATCTAGATGTTCCGCTGTTAGAAGAATATTTTCCAAGTTGGAATCTCAATCAAAATGCTTTCTAATGTTCAGTGATGGTCAACATTCAGCACTTCCTTTAGGCAATGAAGTTCAGCAGTTGTGAAATTTGAATATTTAGGAAACTGAGGCTTCTTAAGTCATTAAATACTCAATTCGTACATCAAGTGACTAGACATTTAACTTATTTGAAAGAATTACACTTCCACTCTCATAGTTAATGCTTTACTGGCAGTTGTCACGTAGCAATTGGGAACAACCTTATGGTTAAGAAATAGAAAATTATTAATATGAGTAGGACTGTGTTCTTTGGAATTGATGGGGTGTTCAGATAGACTCATGTTTCTCACCTTGTTATATCCTTCAGTTTGAATATGTTTCTGTTGCAAGATTGACCAGTGTAAGCCAGACTTCCTCCTGACTTCTCTGTCGCTCCGAACTGAATCCTCACATCATTATGCACATTTTGAGTCTCAACATTTGTGGTTTTTAAATGAAAGTCAGGGGATGAAATCTGGTATTTTCATTCAATGTATTATATGGTATGCATTAATGGTAGAGCGGTACACTGTAATCAAAAGTTTCTGTGGGAGCTGGTGTAGGCAGACTTTTTGACTGGATAAATCCTTTTCTATTAAAATAAATGATTTTTTTCTGAGACGAAACACATTATAGGCTGCCATAAATCGTATATCATAGTATCCAAAAAATGGAATAAGAACAAAACCTTTGCCTTCTCACCTCACTTTTTATACTTTTACTGTTCTTATTTTATTTCTATTTAAAATGGTATTCTTGCACAACTGAACTGTCTTTACAGAACTAGCTTCAAAATAACAGGCCTTTGATATTGTTGTTAATTTGATTAAAAATACCATTTTTATTTATTTATTATTTCTCTTTAAGCAGTGTTGATATTTGAAATGAAATGACACAAGCTATAGGTCCCTGGAAACTTATTACAGAATATCTTGAAGAGAGAGTCTACTAGTAACTCTCTTTTACTTTCTAAAGATATAAAAAGCCTAGGGATAGAACTAGGAGTTTGGTGCTTTTCAGAAGCAGATTGCTACACAGTCCTCATGGGTTAGACATAAGATAGAGGACACAAGCTAGGGATCGTGTTACATGAGCAGAAAAACAACATCAATGAACTCCTGAAACCTGTATTACTCTTGTGACAGATGAGTGTGTAGAGGTACAGAAGCAGCTATAAGAAAAGCCTTGTTCTTCAGGAACTGATAAAGTCTTCTGAGCACAAGCCCTGGCACCTGGAGAACCATAGATGCTTTTCCTCATTAATCCTCAAAATCCTTAAGTTTCAGGTTGCATGCAGATAATTCTACATCAACAAAAGAAGATAAAAAAAAAATGAATGTAGTGAATCTATATTGTCATTGCTGCTGAGTGGTCTAACTTAATTTTTATGTTGTGTATCTTACTATTTTGCATTATATAATCTGTTTTAAATATGCCAACTTCATGGAATCATAGAATCAGAGACTCATAGAATCACAGAATCATACAATCACAGAGTGGTTTGGGTTGGAAGGAACCTTTAAAGATCATCTAGTCTAACTTCTTTGCCATGGGAAGGGACATAATTCACTAGATCATGTTGTTCAAAGCCCTGTTCAACCTGATCTTGAACACTTCCAGTGATGGGGTATCCACAACTTCTTTGGGCAATCTTTGCCAGTGTCTCATCACCCTCACTGTAAAAAAATTCTTCCTTATACCCAATCTAAATGTATCCTCTTTCTGTTTAAAACCCTTGTTCCTTGTCCTGTCACTATGTCCTGGTCTGAGGTAAAACAGAACTGATTTTCTGTTTTGTAATTTTACTTTGCAGCTAAGCCTCTTCTAACTAACTGAATTTGCTGAAATTAACAGCATCTTGTGCAGAAACTGTTCACTCTCAGAGTGATAAGACCTGATTAGTTGTAATTTATGTCAAGGAATGGGATGCAGAGAGGCTCTTGCTTATCCTGATTGCTGTAACAACCAAGGGCAGCCAACTTTGGTATTTGCCCCGTTGGAGGGTCAGAAGCGGAAAAGCGTAGAGGGGTCACCCCTGCGGGAAGGAGTGGACAGGACAGGTGACCCAAACCTGACCAACAGGGTATTCCATCCCATCTGCCTCATGCTCAGTATAAAGATGAGGGATCAAAGGGTCAGCCCTCTTTCTTCAATGGCCAGCATCCGAGGAGGACTCTGTTCATCTGCCTTTGATCCCGATCTGTGCATTCCTGAATCCAGATCTGTAATCCAGTTCCTGTTCATCACTGAGTCCAGTCTGGGACTTTTCCTGTGCCTGCTAGTAATGCGACTGTCATCCTGGGAGCTTGATATGGTTTTATATATATTGTATATATTTCTTTTTATTATTATTATTTTATTAATTTATTAATATTTTCACTACAGTGGTTCTTTCTTTTTTCTAAACTGATAAGTCTTTTTCTTTCTCTCCCTTCCCTTCTTGGAGAGAGAGCTGGGGGAGAGGATCTGTTGTTCGCTTCAGTGGCCAGTCCGGCCCAAACCACAACATGCTATAGGACAGGAATCAGTGTATTGATTCTGTCCTATCAAAGGATCTGCATTTACACAACAGTGTGAAAAGTTAGAAAGTGATGTATTTTTCAGTGATTCAGTCCAGTAAATAAAAAACATAAAAAAAAAGTTCACGAAAAGAATAAGCTTCTCTTTTAGTTCCGGTGTGCTTTTCTATAATTTCCATCAATTATGTGTCATATAAATATCAAACTGTTAAAGCCTTGATCAAGTTTTTGATGGCAGTGTACAGCTCTGCAATTGCCATCTATCAAATACATTTAGGCCATTCTGAATTAATATTGGAGGTGAAGAAAATTATAAACCTTGATATTGGATAAGAACAGGTTATTTTTGGAGCGTTAACTCTTCTCCCCTCATCACAAGAAAGCACACTTTTCACTTTCTTTACTCACTGAAATCTTAGGAATAGGAATTAGGTATCAGCATTTTAATTACTCCAGTTTACTTTGAAAATATTTAATTATGCCTCTCATTACTCTATGGCTTGGATATTTAGTTATCATTGATATTCAAAGAGAGTTAAATAAGTTACTCTTCAAAATAGAGCATTAATGAGTTCATATTTTCAGTCAGCCTCCTTTTTATAAAGTTTCAGTTCAGCAATAATTCCTTTTGCTGTTGAGATCTTCTAAAGAAGGGATATTGAAAGTATAGTTTTCAATTTATTGCAGAAGAAGTCTATATTTTCACAGATCTACTGACATAATCTTCAGGCGGGCTCTATTCCTAGTGTGCCTTACTGCTTTTGAATCTTGGGATGTTGGTATTTTCTCTTCTGACTCTATACAGAAAGTTTATTAAAATAGTACTATCTAAAGTTAAGCAGTTGGAAAACATATTAGGATGTCTGTACAACTTTGATTTTGTCCCCTTTTTATATATGCATTGTTACAGTCTTCGATTGAATGGATACATACTATTTTTCCATATAATTCTGAGCAGTGCTCTTTAATTAAAAGCTGCAGTATAACTTTCTTCTTCATTGTCTTCACTTCTCACTACAAAAAGCACTCAGCTTTTTCCAGGGATTCATATATGATACTTATTTCTGTCATTTTTGAATGCTTCACAAATACTGATTTTCTTTGAGAATCTTTGAGCTAAAAGAATGATATTTTCCATATGTTTTAGATCAGAAGGGCAAGGATGGAGAGATTAAAGGTCAAACAAATTTGCTAACATAAAATGAACAATTTGAGACACACATGACCTATTTTTTCCAAATATATGACAGTAAGGAATTAAAAAATTGAAATCTCCTCAATTTACATTGCAATTTTTAAGCTTAGCACTTCTTCAAATCCCGCTTCCTGGTCTTAAAAGGGTCTCTCAGCAAATGGAGAATATGGTGCTTATGAGCACCAGCTGTAATTCTGAGGTGAAGCGTTCTGCAGTAGAAGACGTGACACAAATACAGAGGCTGGTATCCAGCTCTTACCTCTCTGCCTGCTACTGTCTTCGCGTATGAGTGCATTCGTAATTCGCCATAGCTAACCAAACTCCTTTCAAGAGTAAATGCATTAAAAACTATCTACATGACGAGATGTATTTTCTGACTCTTCCTGAAGAACCTTAGGAATTGAGTATATTATTTTGTTTATATATGTTATGATAATATATTTATATTATTGAAAGCAGATTTGAGAAATTAATTTTACCCGCCGGGGTAAAGGTGCGTATATGCAGGCAGGAGAGGGAAGTCAGGGAGAGCGCCGAACTGGTAAACCCCTCGTGTCCTCTACGAGCTCATACGACAGTCTGAAACAGCTCCTAGACACACGTTCCCTTCTGCATGATGATATTACCCGACAGCCCAGTTTTGTATCTAGTGTCATTCCAATGTACACCATAAAGTTCTGTAGATATATATATCTTATTCACATATCAAATTCATAAAGTAAAGGGCATATGCCTTTGGTCACATAAGTTTTTGCAGCTTCAGGCTGCAGGTACTCTTTTCTTTAAATAGAAAATGAGCTTTTTCCTTGTGAAATTCTGTTCCTTCTTCTGGTAACAGACAGGATTGTTGTACAACACCAGACTAACTTAGGCTGAAGATCATCTAGTCCAAGCCCCCACTCAACGCAGAGCTAACAGCCCAGTTATTCAGGTCACTTTAGACCTCATCCAGCTGGGTTTTGAGTATCTTCAAAGGTAGAGATTCCATGGATCTTCTAGGCAACCTGTCCCGTATACAGTGTCCACAGCTGAATCAAAATAGTAGCTTTTTTAAGAATAAATTGCTTTGCTTTTTACATAAATTGATTTAATTTTCAGTTCTAGATGAAATATATTCATCTATTTACAGTAATGAAAAATAAGTAAATAATAGCTTATTTCCTCCTTCTATTTTTTTTTTTTTGGGGGGGGGAGGGCAGAGGGAAAGAAAAAAGATCCTTTTCATACTATAAAATTTTTTTAAATCCTGGCTCTCTTTGTTTTAAGCTTCTAGCATAGCCTTGAATAAAAGCGTAGTGAATGTTTTTAAACCCCGAGACAGTGAGCTAAGGTTTTTAAAGGATTAAGTTTGAGCAGAGGCTGGCGCTATGAAGGAATGTTACCCACATGCTTTATTTCATATTTCATTCATTCTGCATGCAGACCCATTTTTTGGTACATCAGATTTGAAGGGATAACCAAATAGATTTGCAAATATTCTTCTTTTTTTTTCTTTTTTTTTCTAAAGTATAGATGGTCACAATTTCTAATTGAAAACCTATATACTTTCCTGATTAGTGAAAACATTTGTGACAGACAACTCACTTAGAAAGAGTTTCTTTATTTCAACATATGCTTTTATAAAGTATTTATGCATCGTATTTCCCAAGTATATATCCTCAAAATATTATCAAAACATTTAGTTTGGCAGCTTGTTTCCCATAGTTGTTCATCTCCCATGGTTCCACTTATTTCTTAGAATATGAAGTGATTTGTCTTCAAGCTCTGCCCGCTTGTCCTCATATCTGATAAGAGATATTTGTGCATTAATAACTTCTAGTTGCTAGTTATATTTAGAGATCTTTTCTATACACTTTTCTTTCAAATAAGGCATTAGAAAATTATTATTACTACTTGCTGAATACTTAATACTTTAAAGTTAAACGAACTATGCAAAAGAACTTCGCTTAAGGATAAATCACATTTGTGACCCAGGGGATAAAGGATCCCTACCTGTCAATAAGGCTTATAACTACTTATACCATCTGAGCCAGAGTTTTTAATAACTTGCCATGAAAGTGATTTTTACTTGGTTGGGAGCTGAAATGAGGATTTCTCTGGCCATCAAAGTTATGTTTTACAGTGAAGATTGCATAGAGATCAGTAATTTTCTTACTCTTCCCCCCTGTTAAATCACATTTTATGTAAAAATAAAATAGAAGCTCCTGTAATACTATTTTTCAGCATGAACTACTGCTGTCATTGCCACCGCAGTACTGCAGGATGATGAATGGGACAGGGAACTGATTCATGTAGCTATGACTGGGAGGGAACACAGCCTTATGGTCCACAAACCAATTTTTCTATTAAGGTGTCATCTATTCTAGAACTGTAGCTTCAGTTCACTGCATAAATCAGAGATTCCTTGTATCATTTCCTCTCAACTCCCTTTCCATTTTGAACTATATGCCCCTCTCAAATCCCTTCTGCTTTCAAGGACACTTTCTTTCCTCTCCGTTTCCATCCATTTCCCTCCTTCTTTCATAAGCCAGACTGACTTTTCACCCTCTCATAGGGACATGACTTCAATTTTCATCTACAAGAGGGGCTCTGGGAGCACTTCTGAGCTCCTCAAGTCCAGGACTTCACACTATCCATGCCCACCCCTGTCTCCCCTGCCTGCTTCCCTGCGAAGAGAAGCAGGAGCTACTGCTAGGAGGTCCTTTGGCCTGGATGCAGCTGGGGTGATGGAGATGGAGGGATGGCTGCAGTGCCATTTTGAGGTCATCATCATTTGCAGACTGTTCAGGGAGGAGTGACGTTATGCATTAATGGCCTTCACTGAAGGGTTAGGGTGCAAAATCACAGAGGCAGATGAAGCTGCTGGTACTGTTAACCTGTCCAAATTTGTATTCTTCTTTTTTTTTTTTTTGTCTGAATTTCTCCAAAATTAAAAGACAGACAGCATTAAAGAAATATTAATTTGAATACAAACCATTATTTCTCTTAGTGTTCACTCAATAAACATTTTTTATTCTCTTTGTTAAAACCACTGGACGTTCTGCCCTCACAGGCTAGCAGAACAGTAACCCTTGAAGACTTTTTAAACTTCTTTTTTCTCCTCAATCAAATAAAAAGCACACATTAATGCTCTCAAAGGAGGTTATTTATTACTGCAGTGGTGTAAATGAGGGCAGGATTTGGCCCACAAGCAATAAAGAGGAGTAGAGCATGTAATTCTTCACGCCATTGTGAGGAAAACTCTGTCCAGCAACAGTAAATTATCTGAACTTCTTTCTGGATATATGAATGACTCCATAGTCAGAGAAAGCTTGTGAGGTTTAAAGCATAAAAATGACAACCATAAATAAAGGTAGAAACCCCTGATCCCCACTGAAATGAAATAACATAACATTCCTGAGGCACTGGTGTCTTTGGAAAATACATTGCCTGGCTGACTAGGGGAAAGGGAGGGAGGGAGGGAGGAAAGTAAACCCGACATCCTGCTTGGAGCTTTGTCTTCCACGAGTGAAGTTTAATGCTCCTGCTTAAAAGGACAGTTTTCTCTAGGACGACCTATCCTGTAAGTTTTTAAGACTTTCAAACATACATAAATCAACAAATAGATGCATATGTATTTTAATAACTAGATCTACCAAAAGTGTTTAATAAGATGGATAAAATACAGCAGAATATTCATACTCTTTAATCCGTAGGGTACAAAGTAGGAACAAAGGACAATAAGCATTTTCATAGCAAGGTGGAGGGGTGCACATGGCTTATCCTGAGAGAGTTAAGCTTTCTGGAAAAAAAACCTGCCATACTCTGGACATTTCCAATATCTTAGCACTGTTAGCCTAGTTGCATTTGTGTTACCATTACCCCACTTCATTGGCATAGTAATGCCCACTGTAGATAACCTGATAAAATTGCTTCTCAAAGTATGTGCCTTGGAAAGAACAAATCTGCAATCCCTGTTTTGATTTGGCACGTTCCAAAAGCTTCGGCATCATTGCAGCAACAATTTAGAGGGTGGAATCAAATTTCATAAACACTGGGTTAACAGTTTCATGATCTCAATATGCATCAATTTACTAATGCAGCGTTGAGTTTAAATGTATGCTGATGCTATAGATACGCCACCTCTTGCCATCTCATTATGCCAGAATGAAATTTTAACTTTTCATTGAACTATATTTGAGTTCAAACTAATCACATTGAAGAAACTTATCAGTAATTTCTTATTGTTACAATAACAGAAGTGACACATAAGTTTTAAAATCAAGCCGAAGTCATAAAAAATTTAAAAGCACAAAAGAGTGAGATAATTTTGTAGATGGACAATATTCAGCGATAGTCTCCCAGTGGAACCTAGCCTATCTCATCTGGTTGTAGATGATCTAAGCTAAGACTCTGCAGTCAATGCTGTCTGCAATTAATAGCAGGGATTTGTGTTCGGCACCTCATGAAAATGGGCAGCCTGCTTGTTTTAAAACTTTGAACCATAGATGTTCATCTGCAATGTCAGCATAACTTTTGACTCCTTACACAACCACTGAATATGGTCCACTGAGTCTATGATAGCCTGTGATGATAGCTTCTTTGATGAAGGTCAGATGTTAAGGAACTAATAAAATGACACAGCAGGTTCATATTAGTCTAGTCCCTATTTCAGCATAAATCTTCTTTCAACTGTTTGGCATGCACTTTGTCTCAATATAGAAATTATATAAAATTGTGTTCCTTCCTTAATAAAATACCCTGGCCTTGACTTTTTACATAGATTACTCTTACCATAAAATATACATACATGTATATACGTATATATTAAATGTTATAAACATGAGGTAATCTTCTTCTAACATGATGTTTTTAAAAATCAGTAGAACTGCCTTTGTGTTCAGAGTTTGTTCTCAAAAAACAGACCGACCATACAAAGAATAGACTCCTTTTAGTCGGTTTTTTACATTCCTCTTCTGAAGTGATCAATGTGTAAATATTATTCAAGAATAGAAAACAGCAGGAAATATTATTTGATTTTGTCCACCACCTGAAAGTTTTACTGGAAGTTTCTTATTTTCCACTTCTTTGTTCTACTCTACTCTGAAAAACTGCCTTCTTTACTGCGAGGGTGAATATTTTGAAAAGCAGAAAATGAATTTAAATGTCAGCTTAAACATATTGATTAAAAGATACTGGGCTAGGACTAATGACAGTTTCATACAGTGTGAGTACATTTTTATATTCATTATGTTTTGATTTAGTATTCAAGAAAATATCATTATACTGACAGCTGCTGATTTTCGATCTTTTCAAAGCAGATGTAAGGTAGGGAAGCAGCATGTGATGCATCAGCTATAAGTAACATGCTTTTAATTGTGTGTTATTACTCTAGGAGGTCTTCCAAACACAGAGCATCCCTGCAGTTTTTATCACTGTTTACGACATATTATTTGGTTCATTTTCTCCACAGTAAGGCATTGAGCTGGGAATTCAGAGTGGCAGTAGGTTCTCTTCTCAGCTACATAATTGATGTGCTATGTGACCTTGAGTGAGCAGTTTTACTCATCGCTCTCTGTACTGAGTACATATAGTTCAGATATAATTTTTGCTACCCTACCATACTGAGAGAACTGTTTAGATAGTGCACATGATCTGCTTTAAATATTGGAATTCCTGGAGAAATCTGGTTTGCCAGTGCAAAGCAAAGTTACTACTGACAATGAATATTGTCAATATTTCTCTTAAAAACTGAATGCAAGACAGCAATATGATACAGTGAAATTATTGTAATGTTAAATTCCTTTTAATTTATATCGAAGAAGACCTTCCTGAATGGAATTTTTTTGTGTAACTCTTTAAATGAACATGTACGTTGACCAAGAAGTTAGCTTATCACAGTGAATTTCTAATTAAAATTGATCCTGCCTTATGATCCATCTGCACCGTGAACACCTGTGAACTCACCTCATTGATAAATGCATGAATAATATCATCATTCAATCTTTATTTGTGCTGCCCCGTTTCTGTGTTTTCAGGTCCCAGCTGTAAAACGCTGGCCTACGAAATGATGGCTTCTTTCCCAAGGAGATGGAGAACACTCAAAATTTCATAAAAGAGTGTCATGGTTTAACCCCAACTGGCAACTAAACACCACACAGCCACTTGCTCACTTGCCCCCGGTGGGATGGGGGAGAGAATCAGAGGAGTAAAAGTGAGAAAAATGGTGGATTGAGATAAAGACAGATTAATAGGTAGAGCAAAAGCTGCTCACGCAAGCGAAGCAAACCAAGGAATTCATTCACTGCTTCCCAGCAGCAGGCAGCGTTCAGCCATCTCCAGGAAAGCAGGGCTCCATCACTATGACGGTTACTTGGGAAGGCAAACACCATCACTCTGAATGTTCCCCTCTTCCTTCTTCTTCCCCCCAGCTTTATATTGCTGAGCATGATGTCATATGGTATGGAACAGCCTTTTGGTTAGTTGGGGTCAGCTGTTCCAGTTGTGTCCCCTCCAAACTTCTTGTGCCCACCCAGCCCACTCGCTGGTGGGGTGGGGTGAGGAGCAGAAAAGGCCTTGACTCTGTGTAAGCATTGCTCAGCAATAACTAAAACATCCCTGTATTATTAGCACTGTTTCCAGCACAAATCCAAAACATAGCCCCATACTAGCTACTGTGAAGAAAATTAACTCTATCCCCGTCAAAACCAGCGCAAGGGGACGCTTTAAAATGGGGAGAGGTTACATCTGAGAGCAACTTTCAAAACAACAGCTTATCTCAGATGTGAAGTCATCAAAAGATGTGAACAGTGCACAAAGTTGTGATCTCTAAATGTTTTAGCTTAGATAAAACTGTGCACCAATTTGACTTGGAATATAATGAGAACTGAACATTATCTTTTTCTGTTATAGGTACCCAGTGACGACTGGCTAAGCCTCTTGGACAAATAATATAGTGCGAGCTCACTCGCCCCAATTGTTTGCAAACACAAGAGGAAGAGATGCAAGAGAGCGGCAGTGATTGCCTTCGGGTCACAAGATGGTCTGATCCCACGCCTCCAGTGTGCTTGTGCTGTGTCCATACGCGCAGCTCCCACATTAGCAGGGATGGACGCCGGGACAAAACTGCTTGATGGGCAGGGGCTGAGAGCGCGGATGAAAGCGCAGTATGCCACCTCAACACCATATTGTGCACACACAACACCACTTGTCACAAGTCAGGTGTAGTTTGGTCATCTTCACGTCTGGTAAATACCATACTGAATTTCATCACAAGTCTCCAAGGTAACTTGCCTGCCAACGTGAGCCGTTATTGCCCAAGCATGTTTTTGTGCACTTGCACCTCTGCGTTGTAGGTAGAAAAGTTCTTTTGTCTACATTAAGCAGCTGTGTGGATTCCAGTTTTCTGCATTATTTTGTACCTTTTTTTGATAAAACAACTATCTGTGTCTGAACCAGTGTTTTATACAAATAGTCAGTAACATATTTATACAGATCCAGTGTAAGGTCTGAACAATTCTTAAAATATTTGGTACTTTTTCTCCTCTTCTGGATAGAGTCAGAAAATGAGATCAAGCCCATGCAGAGTAACGTATACCAAAATTAAAATCAAATCAATTTTTTGTCACTTTTCCTTAGGTATATGAATTCTGTTTGGATTTTTCTCTTCTTATGCATTTGTGCTGGCAGATTTTAGCTGAGTCTCTGAAAAGCATCATGGTGTTATAAAAACTGTGGATAAAATTATACAGGTCATCAGCTTGAACATTGGAACAACTTTTAATTTTGCATGCCGCTTCATTTACTTTATCTTTATCTTTATCTTTATCTTTATCTTTATCTTTATCTTTATCTTTATCTTTATCTTTATCTTTATCTTTATCTTTATACTTATACTTATACTTATACTTATACTTATACTTATACTTATACTTATTTTATAATGTAAATACAGACTAGACACAACAATTTCTAATTTCAATATTATGCCAACAATCATTTTGTCAACTAGTTGCTAGTATGAAAAGGAAAGCCATTGCAAAGGTAATATTTAAAGAAAATGATAAAAATTTGAAAGATAAGTTTCAAAGATGTGCCAAAAAATAAAATTATGTATAAAAGTTACTTTTGTAAAATTCTATGTGCCAGGGAAAAAAAGACATTTTTTTAAATAATATGATCTTCTATTTTGCCTTAGTTGGAGACAATTGCTGTGTTGAAAAATGTATAAATTAAATCAGTCACGTAAGTGGCTGAAGAAAGAAAATATTGTCTTCAATTTCTAGACATAGCACAGGGAAAATCAAAATTAAATACAAGACTTCCAAAAGAGTATGCAGAACACAGATAGGAAATCGATAAGGAACTGCATTTGTCAAGGTAGTTTGAAAAATCCCACCCAATCCCATATGAATCTTTCGGTGACATAGTGTATCTATAAATGAGAGCGATTTGCTTAACTTCCTACGGAAACCTGTGGCAGACTTGGGGACTTTGTTTCAGCTTCCAGAATGCCACGCTAGTGTCTTAGTAGCACAAATACATACTATATTCACATGAGTTCACAGAAAACCGATTCCTTTGCTGTGAACACTCCGGTTTACAATGAAGGCTAAGTTTTGTTAGATGGATAAAAGTCAGAACAGTCCATAAGTCTATTAATCATGGAATCAGACCTTTAAATAGTGCTACTTGTTCACATACAGGGAATGAACCTGGCCCCGTATGAATTTCTTGTGGGTATTGACTATAATATGATATCTCTGGTCTCACATGCTATGATTAGACAGGCTTTCCTCTTTAAATACTTTGACTTCAGAAGCTTACTGCATTATCTGCAAAAACTATTTAAAAATAGACTTAATTTAAAAAGATAGGTTTTAGGAAGGAAATAGAAAGGAGGTGTCTTCAGGAGGAGGTCTGAATCTTTGGCTTCCAAATCAAGCATTAATTTATTTTTTCAAATGCATCAAATACAGTATCAAATACTATATCAAATAAAGAGTCTTCCACACTCTGTTGCCTAAGTTTATGGCTCAAGAGAAACCATCCCCAGGCTGTAACACAGTCCATATGGCTGGCTGTTTGAAGTGCGCTTAGTACTCCATTAGGGATTCTCGATTTGTACTTCTCAATCTGATTCCGATAAGACACAGGTTTCCTTTAGTGGCCTGACCTGGTGAAAACACATAATAGATTAATTCTATAATAAATTATGCTGGCAGTAAAGCTTTCTGGACCATTTTGCCTTTTAAGTAACAATTTTTTTTTTATGTACCCTTATAAAGCTGAACCAATGTTTCATTTGTAAGTCACTTTATGTATATACAGAACTACTTGAATGTAATTTTGCATGGTGTGCATTACTTGAGTGTATCCCATTTTATTGTGTTCCTGGAGCTACTGACACGTTCTGAGGAATACTAAGAGCTTTCTGAAAAAATATTATGCCTAGAAATGTGCTGAACTGCTATTCAGGAAACTCCAGCTGGTTTCTATCTTAATGGTGGCATAACTACATTATTTCTATATGCATAACTACATTTCCATAAAGTCCATTATTGCCTTCTACTTTCATGTATCGTTTTTACATGATACTGTTATTTTCAACCACTGAGTTTGTTTTAGATTTATTATCTACTTAGCACTTTACATAGTTCTGCTGCCATTTCTAAACACTGTTGGTACAGAAGCCGTAGACTATGTTATTTTAGGCATTGCTGCTAGTCACAGTTGAGGACCCCGACGTGCTAGCCATCCTGCAAACCCAAAGCCAAGATCTTACAGATGAAACATAAAGCAAAACATGACAGATGTGAGTGGAAAACCAAGCAAGTACAAAAAAACAATGAGATAAAATCTCTCAGCAAGGCTGGCAGCCCACTGGGAATCTAATATTATTTAAGAATCATTTGCATTTTTAAAGGACAGTGTTAAGGAGAGCAGTGAGGGAGCCTTCTACATAATTCCAGGGAATGCGCATAAGCATGGGAGAAAGGCAGTGCTTTTGTACGTGTTTGCCAACCAAGTGACAAAGACTGCTAATCTGTCAGCTTCTTCCACCTTTCCTTTTCAGGCTCATGAGCTCTTTCTTCTTAGAGACATCCAGCCCCACCTCCTTACTTCACCTCAGGCCTTCTTATAACTGAGATGATATGGCAGGAAAGGAAAAAATTACGAAGGCTTTGTAAGTGACAAAACGATGGCTCTTAACCAAAAGGAACATACAAAATACATAACAAGATACAATGTTTTGGTGTTCTTCTTTTTTTTTTTTTCTTTATGGTCACATAACCAGTGAAGACACACCTATGTAGCTGCTGCGTGGTAAGATCATTCCACAAAACCTCAAAGAATATTGATCATGGAAACAAACATCCTACTGAACCATACAATGGTCTTGGTAGCAAGAAAATATCCTACAAAGTCACCTGACCTTCTACTGATTCATCAGCCGTCTACTCAGATTTATCTGAACACACTAGTAAGATTCATCTATACGTTACGTGAAAGGATGGAAGAAGAGGAGAAAGCACGGAGTGAATGAAGGGGAGAAGGGACATTGTAGGTCCTGTGGAAGGACACAGAGGATGCAAATGTAGAAGCAGCTGAGGTGGAATCTGAAGAGAAAGGAGAAAGATCTAAACTATGGGCAGTGTACTTCAGGTGCAGATGACATGAAACTTCAGGCACCCAGTAAACAAGGAGGAAATAGTGAATAAGTATAAAAAGAGAAAGATAAATAAATAAAAAAAAAAAGAAGAAAAAGAAAAAGAAAAAAAAAGAGGAAAGTAAAAAAAAAAAGA